>JAJIZL010032340.1:0-20386 GCA_023969395.1 Amblyomma maculatum
ATGCCAGTTTGTTTAGCATTTAGGTTAAGCACACTGACAGTTGTACTGTGTAATTAGCAGTAAGTAGCAGTAATGATCAAACGTGAAAAATAAATGTTTTAGCCGCAGAAATCGCAATATATATTTGTCTGAGCTGCGGCCGGCAGAAATTTCAGAAATTATATGAAGGGAATTAAGTTTCAAATAAATCTGGATAAATAAGGAACATCTTTACGATTTTTAAAATCGTAAACATTTTCGTTATTTATACCGATCGCTTCTATTTGCAACTCTTATTTGGTGTTTCAGCGAAGGCGAATAAAAAAAATCGTCAGCTAAGATGTTTGATAATGAATTCAGGTGCAGGCCCACGCAAAAACACCATCATCTAAACTAGTTGAAGCACGTGTTAAAATTTGCGTTTCAACCTTTTTAATTTATTACAGGCTCGCTTATCTAGGCACTCTTCAATACTACACGAAAAAAAAATGCACCAGCAGCATATGGTGCTGTTGAATTTGGTGTGTTTGTGCACCTGAAAAGCGAAACTCGTTAAGCAAATAATTCTGCTTTTAGTTTCACACAGCTAAGGTGTGCACGCGCGGCAACTGGGCGATAAATTCTTTCGGGCGAGCGCGAAACGAAAACTTGCAAGTCACTACTTGGATGATGCGCTCGGGGAGCACGTGAATTCATTTATAAAATTGTGCTTTACACGATAAAGTTGCTGCATACGTCTACAACTACTGAAGAAGGATTATAAATGACTTCATTTGTTTAAAATTTGGTGCACCTTCCCGAAACAGCTGCAAGTCGTGCAAAAGGGCATAATCATAATGGCTAGGGTATAAGTAAAGTGCATGTTTTTCCGAGGGACGGTGCCCCGCAGATTGACGACATGCAGGCTAACGCAGGTGCAGTTGCGGCTTCTGTCAGAAGATGGCCACGCCACTGGAACAGGTGTGTTGTCGCGACATGCCGGCTATTGTCGCAGTGCACCAGGATGGCTGCATAACACAACATCACGCATTCGAAAGCATATGCTGCCTCCCAGAAGTGCTGAGAGTTGTCTACTGGGAAATGCGTGAGAACGGAGTCGACGTTGTGAGCGACGATGAGGTGCACAGGTAATCCAGAAATATCTCCTTGCGACTTGCTGTTATGCTTCACTTAATCCACTTTTTTTTCTTTAAGAGCGTACCGGTACACTGCGTACAGGATGTTCACTCGCTGGATTTGGCGAACGCTCGGAAGGGGGAACAGAGTGGTATTGCTAGCTTGCGTCGTCTCCCGAATCCGGCGTGAATTTCCCTCAGACAGCTACACCGGATTTCGTTACCCTGCCCTATAAACATCAACGCCGATACACTGGCATGCTGACAAGAGATATGATGTGTACATTTCCCGTCACTGTAAATAAAAGCCTACTTATTACCTATAGCAGTGTCTTCTCATGAATTCAACTTTGTGATGCAGTTGGCCTCACGGGGACATGGACCAGCATTGATTTTAATGGTAAAAACAGATGTGAGATATGTGCACTTTGTGCATTACTTATTGTTAAGTGATCAAGCTGTGAATTGCCATTATTTTTATTTGTAAGCCCACGGTCAATATTTTTTCGCTTTTGGAAACTCTCTCCCTTCCCTCGGATTCTTCAGTGAGTGTTTCTGCTGGGTCTGTACTGTACTAGTGCTACTTTCTTTTTGCCTCAATCAGTTTTCTATTTTATAAAGATGCTGCACTGACTATAATTGCAGTTTGCCTCTGGGCCATGGTTTGTGTGTCCAACCACACCTGGATAGGCTTGCAACGCTCAAATCAAATTTGGGAACCTTACCCTCTCTCTTGAACTCAACGTTTACTAACTGCTGCAGCAGTAACTGGCAAAGGCTTGCCCAGTTTGTAGCAGATAAAATTTACTGGTTGACCGTTGATCCACTTTCGTGCTTGACACAAATATGCATTGCATCTTGCAACAGAAGCATTACCCAGTGTCTGTGTACATTCATGCTTCTGGTTATGCTTCCTTTATACATCGATCAATATATTGCCAATATGCCTTTTTTTCTCATATACTGTCAACTTGATTGCTCACCGCTAATTCAGATGTGCCATCACCCATTGCATTTTGGTGATTGCTGTCTCAATGTTTGTCTCTGCCATGCAATTCTTGAAGGCATTCCACATTTAAATCAACATGCTAGCCAGTTTAGGCTGCATTGTGTGGAGATATATGCACTCATACAAAGTTAACATATTAATTTCAATGTATATGCACATAAACCGGAATTTCTAAAAAGGCACTCACGGCTCTTGTCAAGGCATGAAAAGCTAAACTTGATAACTGCACGCCTCAGAGACTCCATGATGAAATACCACGCACTGCTAGAAGAAGCATGAGATTATGTATATCTGTCAATCTAATTTGCTCTGCTTACACTGGCAGCTGCTTTCAACTCAAATGTGATAAGAAAACAAAAGGGGCATTTACCTTTCTCACAGCAGGCAGCAAGTAGCCTCTCTGGTAGTTGTAGAAAGTCGTTTCACTGACCACCTGAACACTGATGGACTTGAGGGCACGTAGAAATGGAGCCACTGTGCAACCAGAGAACAGAATGGCTACTGCCAGTAACACAATCCCAGCTGGCTTGTCACCAAGTGACGGCTGACTTTGCCACGTGTAGGCTCGTGGCGCGCCGCGCATTCAAAGGCCGCGCCACTATCCCAATGCCCCTGCGCGGTGCCTGTTTCCCTCTCCCCGCTCGTTCGGGGATAACCGGTCCCGCGCGAGGGGGCTATAAAGGAAGCCTCGCGCCGCCGTCGCTCTCTTGGTCTCTGGCTCCTTGGTCCCTGGCTCTTCGTTCCGGCGCTCTCAACGACCCGCAGCCACCCGGACGACGACACCGACTTCGACGATCCCAGATCCCTGTGAGATTGAAGATGTTTATCATACGGCCCACTGTGTGCTTGTCGTGCGCATCCCTCGGGCAAAGGAATCGCCCACACACGTCATGGGGTGATCGGGACAGCCGCTTGTGACTTGGAGCATTGATCCCGTCACACTGAATTCGCTGTTGCAACGGCGTTTGCATGTGCGGCAAGAGGCAAGTAGCTCTCTCAAGTTGCTCTCAAACACCAAGAACTTTCGTTGCTTTTATGGAGGCTCCTCTGTGTAATCACTGCAAAAATATATTGTTGAAGAGTGTAAGTTCTGCCTTTGGCTTGGTCATCATGCTTGTGTTTGCTTTTTTCACACTCTTACTAGTGATTTCCACATGCAAACCATATGTATGTATTCGTTGCTGGTCAGGTCTTTCATAGCGAGCTTATTGCAGCATTGTAGCTTTAAGATTCTTGTTTTTGAAAAAAATAAATTGAGAAATTTGATGTGCCTGAGCTCTGGTGTACAAACCTGCTAAAAGTAATTTCTAGAAGAAATATAATACTCTGCAATTCATGTACCTCAGAATGCTGAGATCAAAGGATTCATGGTAGGTGATATCACGTTCAGTTGTTGACGCCTCCATTTCTTCTGTCTCCGTTTCTTCCACCTCCATTTCTTCATCAGACAGCACAGGGGTTGACCTACCAGGTGGATTGAAGCTGCTAGGTAGTAGTAAAGGGTCAAGTAATAGCCCAGCATCCTGTGTTGTTGGCTGTACAGCAAGACTGGCCTCAGTCTGTGTTGCCACTGAAACCTGCAGCTTGACACCAAAGTGTACCTGCACGCCTGCAAATGTTTAAAGATTACTACCATAAAAGAGTAATGCTTGTTCCGTAACTTTCCATTGGTATCTGCATAATTGCTGGTTTTTCTCAAAAAGCATTTTTTTTAATTGACAAAGAGCAAGTAGCCACAGTGAATTTTTAGACTTGAATGAAGGCATTCATCTTATTTTTAGACTTAACTTTATGACAGGCACAAAGGAAAGACAAGCTTACCAATACTCTTTCCTATCAATGAGGCTTGTGTCCCAACTGTAAGCAACTCTGGAACAGTTTGGGTGGCTGCAGCACTTCTCACAGGATGGCAGCTGCACTGGCATTTCTGAGCCTACAAAGCATACAACATTTTGATGTATGCATTTTTCCATGATTTGCAAAATATATGCTTTTACTGTCAAAAAATGGTCACAGATGGGCAGGCTTTCCACAACGCTCTTAAGTAACTGTACCTGTTGCTGGAGTACTTAGTGTAGCCTCTTTGGGCACTTCAATGAGAACTATTTTCTCAATTCAGTTGCAGAGCAGGGAAATTTCACCTGAAGGAAGGCTTTGAGAGAGAGGGGTCTTGACTACTGTCGCTCACCATACAGCTCGATTATTGAAAGTTTTTGCTTTGGCTGCGTGTGCATGAATCGAAAAAATATTGTACGCTACAGCACGCTGCGTTCTGGATAAGAAGCATATGTGGCATATACCTCTCACACCAGCAGCTCAGTGCCATGCATCTGAGTCTATAATAACAACCTTGGATCCAGGTAAGCACAACTTACGAAAGACGAGACTCCAGATGACTCTCCACTAGGTGCAGTTGCTGAAGTTGCTTGGCTGTGCGACGCCTGTGGTGTATGGGCCTGCAGTTAAAGTCATGAAATTCTGTGGTCTGTTTACTGAATGTCAATAATCAAAGTACATTGCACAACTGTGTTCTTTCAAACACAAAACCACCTACAAACAATGTGCATAACTCATAGGTAAAATAGAAAAATCGCCACTACAAGCCACAGACATTTGCTGGCTGTTTGGTGCCTGATCTATGGCACCCCCCCCCCCACCCTAGCATATCTGCAATAATATCAACTATTTATCCATGTCTAGTGTGATGCACTTGTTTCAAAGTTGTGTGCACTAGATTATAAGACTTGCCCCAAAAAGCTTTCATGGTATACTGTATGCTATACTATATGGTGTACCATTTCGGTCATATGCACTAATTTCAGAATCTAATATTCCTCTTGCAGACTGCATTTTTTTTCAGTCTTTCATTTGACTTTCTCCTGCACCGTCCTGTTATGTGTATTTTTCTTTTCAAAGCAGAGTATCATGTCAGGGCTTTTTGCTTCCTGGGAGAAAAGTCTCTTTTTGTATCAAAACATGCATAAAATAATGAGAGTAAAAACAAACCTGTGAAGCAGGCTTTGCACTAGTGTTCCTTGCGTTTCACTCCAACTGCCTGTATTCATTTAGATACCTTGTGATTGGTATAACTAATGGGCTACTGGTAATGTAAATGAAAATCATGATGCTGCTTCGAAAACAAACTTTATTAAATCAACATCCTAACCTAGCTAAGGCTGACCTACATCCCGACCGAAAGGATTATATACGAAGCACAGGCGTGCCCAGGGTTGGCTCTGTATTACGAGGAACGACATTTCACTGCAAAGCCCCCCTCCCCCCTCCTCTCACCAAAGTACCTACGGCTAAAACCGCTAAAACACAGCGCAAACATGAGGATTTGTTATGAAACATTTATTTTTGATAATAGTGCTTAAAATTGAAACAAGCTTCCCCATAGACACAGAATAAAAAGTACGCGACGACGCACTCTCACAACGGTTCCTTGCAGGGTGGCAAGTGCACAATTCTTGTAATGCATCACGCATCCTCAGCCGCAGGTATATATATAAAAAAAATCTGTATGGCCATGAACTTCCACGTTTACAACTAACAACCCAAGTCCGGCAGAGTAAAGGTATGGGGTTTACTTGGCGCCCCCTTGAGAAAATTAGGGGGAGGCGACCCCCTGCTCCCCCCCCCCCTCCCTTCCCCTGTGCGCACGCCTTTGATACGAAGGGCGGAAAAGAAATGAGACAAATGGGAGGGGGATAGAGGAAGAAAGAGGATGAGCAGCAGTGAAGTACAATGAATATGTGAACAAATAACATGTGGCCTCGACTACAGTTGGTGAAAAAGCGATGGAAAAGGGAGGCGGTGAGTGAAGAGGGAGACGGCAGCACGCTGCAAGCAGGAGCTGCGTGACCTTCCCTGCACATGTGAGGAAGGCTGGAATTCTTTGGGGTTCATGGTTATCTTCTCTGGGAGGCGGCAGGAAGTTTAGCTAGAAAGAAATAAACTTTGGCCTTGAGTTGACAGCTGGTGTGACTGGTAAGTGTCGGAGACGGAGTTTGCCTGACGTTTTTTGAGGATGGAATTTAGGAGGTCTCTAAACTCTCTCGTCGAAAGCGATACTGTGTTTATATGGGCGCATTGCTGTGTGGTGTCGACTAGTTATAGCGCGACTGTAAAAAATAGCAAAATCCCATCGGAAGCTCGGCACTTGTTTATTTTGAGCACTGTAATCCACAGTGACCATGACAAATCACGCTTATGCACGCCACAACGCCGAGAAAGACCGCCTGAGTTGAAAAAAAAAAGTTACACTGTATTTCCCAGGTAGCAGCAATATTACCTGTTTGTTTCAGTCGAACGTTATTTAGATGTTGCTAATTTCCTTTTTTTTTTTCAATTGCTTTAGCAGTGTTACACATAAAGGTTGGTATAATGTTTTGAAAACATTTAAACAATATGAATCTAACATGTATGCAACGTATGTATAGCATTCGTGAAAATGTAGAGCAACCAATCGCACGAGCACGTAGGGCCACCGCTCGTGATGGTACACAGCTTGCGCACTTTGCAAAGCCCACAATGCATTACAACTCCATAATACAACCCAACTCCAACACTCACCTCTGAACAAAAATCATAGAGTCAATGTTTTATATCCATTGCCGATGGGTGTTCCATAAGTGATAGTGGTGAATGGATAATAAGGAACAATTTCTAACAAAATATTAGAGCTGTGCTTTCATTCTACGGTGGGAATCATCTTAACGCTCTAGGTGAGAAGTGTTATTTAAGAAACATGGTTACTGGAAAAAAAAATGCCAAAAGTGCTCGGACTTAGTGTTAAATATATATGTTATGTTGCTTATATTTAATGATTGAAATACTACTTTAACGTTCAGAACATAATATTGAAAAAATTGTGTGCAACATACATCAACATTAAAATAATGTTTATAATGCAACACAAAACATAATACAGGATTATAATAACATTTAAAAGTCTACAGTAATATAATGTCTCTTTTTTTAATGTTCTACTAATGTTGTTTTTATGTGACAAAACTTCAAGCAACATTCAGGCAACTTGGATAACAATTTTATAACAATATTCTAATATTCGGTGCTATCTGGGTGACACTGCGTCTAAACCTATATTATCACAATCTTTTCATTCTGCACTTACCGGCAGTGTTGGAAGAAACAGCGTTGGTACCACTCCTTCACACAGATACAGTCTTGCTTGGATCCCGAAATTGTGAACCACGTCCGGGTTAAAATTATAGGCATCGGCAGAGAAATGCCATCCACAAACGTAGATGGACGATTTTTTCACTGATGCTGGTTGTCCAATTAGCTGTAGCCACTCTTTGAGGAGATTGACGTCTTGAGGCACTTTGTGCGGAATGCTTTTGCTACCGTCATTTGCAATACCTTCGCAGCCAGGGACTGCACAATGTCGCAACCTCCCGCTCATGTCCCGTCAAAGCGACAATTCCACGCTTCTACAACTGCCTTCGCGAACTCAGACAGTGGACTGTCGAGTCTAGAGCTGTGCTAAACACCTCGCGCACACGATGTCACAAAATCGCGGGTGAGATGAACACGAGGGATGTTTAGCGTGCAAACAAAACTTGCGAGTTGCACCGAAGAGCAATGTGCGCCATAGCAGACGATGAAGCAGACGACGAGTGCCCCACGCGGCGCATTGGCAAGCAAGCGCGCCAAAACGGAAGTTGCGGCGTGCGGCGCTAGGTAAAAAAGTAAAAGCGCAAACACGCCAGTGGTGACGTGTCAGTGGGCGAGGCCCGTGAAGGAGGGCCAGCTTTTGCGCGTGATAAAAAGTTGAAACGAGGAGGAAAGCCGCGAAGGCGCAGATATTCAAATTTTGATTGCAAATAACTCTGCTTCCAAATGCCGCATTTCAAAAATTCTTGCGGGAAGATAATCTTACATCGACATTCTATCACATACTAGGCATAGAGAAACTGTGTCGCTAAGGCTGTTTTGGGCCCCTTTAAGGAGTGAAAGGGTAGGAAATTCAACGAGCGGAAAGGATGAATGCAGGCACGTGGACCTCGGAGTGCGGTTTAGTGGTCGAGGAAGGGAAGCGCCTTGCCGTCCTGCGAGCAAAGCACAGAGCAGCACGCAAGCTATTTTTTTTAGCTGTGCGGAAAGGATGAAATGAGTGCGAGCTATCCAACGTAGACAGCGTGGCTTCAAACCGATGACGCCTTGGAGCTGCCCTCGGCAAACCACATGGCAGTATATGCGCACTTGCTTTCTTGCTTTTTTTTTCTAGCAGTGAGGTATGGGCTGCATTGGCCCGAGCAGCAGCGATAATGACTGAAATTTGTCTGTCTATAAGCTAAGTACCATCCTCAATAATTTCACATGTTAAAGGACGTTGGCAGGGTCGTTCGATGTATTGCCGTTTTTACTTCTGTTAATGATATGCAAGCCTGTTATTCTACTCGCGAAGTTTTAGTGCCTGGCACGCAGCAGATATTAAAGTAAAGCGATAGCAATCGACATCCAGAAACGCCTTCCAAAAGAATGACCGCCGTTTTGAAAGGCTCGTGTGACGTCACAAGAGAGGGGCGTCAACTGCAATGGAGGCCGTAATACAAAAGAAGAGGAATCTTTTCCTTCTTTTTCGAGGACGTTTGGCACAGTGTTCGTCTCTCATTCAGAAGTGCTTGATGAGCATATTGTGCACGAGAACGATATAGAATAAGATAAGTTTTCTTCGGCATAGGCACGGTCTCAGTAAGTACGCTGCTATGTTAGCTTATCGACGCACTGATTAGCATCATTATACCTTCGACGATGCCACCACGACTAACGGTCGCCTATCGGCGGTCTTCGACCACGAGAAGCGGCCGTTCGGCCAATAGGTTTCGGTCAGTACATAGACCTGGTGAGAACACGACGCTCAAAGATGGGGCTAACGGTCTGAGCAGCTACTCTTTTTGGCTTTACCCTGTTAGATAAAGGAGAACAAGCAGCTACACTTTATATACTCGTACGTCTTATCAGCAGTGACCTTGGCCTGAAATTTCAGTCGGCGCCGAACTGCCAGCCCGTTCCGCGACGAGTATGCCTAGCTCGAGAACGCGGGGTTCGGATCTGCGATTTTTGCGATTACGTAGCGCTCATTGAGAAGCTTCAGCGGTTGCGTGCCGCTATCAAATGTAGTTCTCGCCATAGTGAGCCCAAATCGACGAATGCTTATATCACACTGAGCTGGAAGCCTCGATGGGACCCTGTCTGGAGACAGAAGATGGTAGCTGTCGGCGCCACTTGTGGATAAGCATTGGCCCAGGCAAGGGAGGTTCCTTGGCTCTTCTTGAAGCAATATTGTAGTTTGTAAACAAATAAAGATGCAATTGGTGTGAAATTAAAAGAATATTTGTTACCTTGCCGTGCGAGCTAGCAGCAGGCATTTAGTTGTATACCGAAGCTAAGTATACAAAACGCTTCGTTCTCACCCGTAATCCGCGAATCGGCGCATTCTTCCGGGAATTTAAGGCTCATATTATAGATATTAAATGGTGTATGTTTAGGTTTAAGCACTCGAGAGTCATTTCCTATACATGTAGCAGTGCAAAATACTCAAGTTTAGGCTCGGGTGTCGTTTGTAGTCGCACGCGCGCGTGGCTGCTGCGTAAGCGAGATGGAGATGCTAGCGGCCTCGGGGACGTTTGGAGAAGGCAGAGTAGCGCCACCGAACCACGAACATGATTGAAGCCGCGGCGCGGCGTATGCGTTCCTGCGCTAGCCATCGGCAGACTGAAGCGAATAAGTACAACTACGCGAAAAACGGGAAAGAAGGAATACACTGGCATAAACAAGGCGCAGTATTTTGTGCCTGTGTGTTAATTCAGTCCCGTGCTTCGCGCTATTTTGCTTGTTCGCTTACAATGAACCAAATACCCTATCAGAGCGTCTTACTTCGGTTACGTTTGACAAACATGCGCATATAACAGCATCTCAAGCTGTAACGCTTCGTTCAATGGTTTTGTCTCCTCCTTTGATGTCACAATCTGTGCTCTCGCGTCATTCTATGCGTTTTGGAATTTTCCATTAGGTCTTAAACCGAAAGAGCGAAAGTAAATTGCTCAGCAAACAGCAACACAATATAAACTCCTCTACCCATTCACGGTGCACACAGCGGAAGGAAACTGTGGACATGTCGCTTTTTACATGCGGGAGCCCTTGTTGTCAAAACAAGCTGACTCTCATATTATACGATTAATATCATTTTGATTGGATGCTTAAATCTTGCAGGGTGAATCCATTCCTGCATCCTCGACATTCTCTAGGAGGAAGTGCAAAACAATTCATTTGTCCGTGGTACACCAAGGTCCCAAATTATAATGAGGGCTTCCTAAAAACAAAATAGAACATGAAAATCGAAACTTTTTCTGAGGAGAAAAAAAATCTTTGCGACCAATGTCCATGGTGCATTTGCGAAAGTGCATCTGACACCGTGAATAGGAGACAACATGGCGATGATATGCCGAGCGAACCGCAGCGACCAGTGGTTGCCAGGCCAGGGCAGTGCTTTCGAAATAATTATAAAAATTTATTTTAAATTTTACCGCTCCGTTTGTCGTTACGTGGCTTCTTGTGACTGGTGTCAGCGACGGAAGAAGCCCTCGGTGGTGCCTGCTGGATACCTGCAGCCGATCGACATTCCAGTAGACCGGTTTTCCCAAGTTGGCCTTGATCTCCTCGGGCATTTCCCACTCTGCGTCGGGGAATAAATGGATTGCGGTGGCCACGGATTATACTACGCGCTACGCTGTCACCCGAGTGATACGCAACAGCTGTGCAACGGACGTGGCTGCGTTTCTTCTCCACGACGTCATCCTGCTCCATGGTGCTCCACGCCAGCTGCTCACTGACCGTGGTCGTTGCTTTCTTGGTCGAGTAGTCGACGAAAGTCTCCAGTACTGCTCAATTAAGCACTATTTCATCACCGCTTACCATCCACAAACGAACGGCCTCACCGAACGCCTCAACCGCACGCTTACGGACATGTTGTCAATGCATGTATCGAACGATTACCGTAACTGGGATATTACTTTGCCGTTTGTAACATCCGCATATAATTCCTCCCGTCACGACACAATGGGCTACTCACCTTCTATCCTCTATACTGCCGTGTCCCCTTCCCTCCCACCGTTGATGCCAGTTCCTATGTTCGTGACGTCATATCCCGAGCTGATGCGCCCGTGTTATTGCTCACCTCCGACTAGCTTCCTCCTAGAATTCCCAGAAACGCCGCCATGATTCTCGTAACCGGGACGTCCACTACTCTCCGGGCTCTCTCGTCTTGCTCTGGACTCCCGCTCGAAAAGTTGGGCTGTGTGAGAATTGCTCTCACCACGCTACGCAGGACCCTACCATGTTTTACGGCCAGTCACTTCCGTGACATACGAGGTCACCCCTGTGCATCCGCCGCAACAGACCGCTATGCCACGTACCGAGATCGTTCATGTCGCCCGAATGAAGCCGTACTAATCCGCACCGGGACTGTGCTTTTCGTGTGGGGAGGTAATGTTACATAAATACCCGGCGTCGCTGGACGTTGAAAAAGACGATGATCAACAGTAGTGACACGGAAGGAAGACGAAGCTGTAGCAACGGTAGCTGGTGCTACGAGAAGGTTGGCGCCTACCCGAACATTCACTCAAGTCTTCAGCTGTTGAGTTTTCGAGCTAACCGTCTTGCCACGTTTCAATATCTACTGCACAGAATGAGCTCATACTTCCAGGAATTACAACTTCCCGTGCGCAGTGTGAAATGCAATAATCACTTTATTCTCACATGTTAGCTGTCAGGACCCTATAATTAAAACGCCAACGCTTAGCACCCTTAGAAGATTGTCTCAGTCTAGAGAGTTATTTCTTTTCCGCCACTGCAAAATTGTATGTGTGTGGCCTGGTGGGAGATTTTGACCGGCAGAGAAACTTACATTCGAATCCAGGATACAGATCATTGTAATTGTCTCTTACGAACTAGGCGTACTTCTCAAGGCATGGTGCTCTCTCCCCTGTTATTTAATCTGACCATGATGCACCTGCCAGCCCAGCTCGGCGCTGTCGCCGGTTTGCAGCATGCACTGTATGCCGATGACATCACCTTGTGGGCGACGCAGGCTTTCTTCACAGATATTGAGGCGAACCTGTAGCAGGCAGTGACCATTGTGGATCGTTATACTCGGCGCTGGGGCCTCCAATGCTTCCTCAAAAGTCTGAATTTGTGCACACACGCCCATCACCAAAGCACACCAAAGCACTTCGGCCAAAATCTTTAATGATCACTTGCGAGAGGCCTGTCGGAACGTCGAGCAAGACTGACTACGTAGCATCTTCTCAGTTGTATTCTAAAGCTCGAATTGATTCCCAGACGTTCATAGCTTGTTAAGATGTAAGGAGATGAACTCGGCTTTACTTTGCTCATATCTACAGCTTCAGAAGAGGTACTACTTCTCTACTACGTGTCTGAGAATGTGCAGCACGCAGTCTGGTTAATTTTAGCAAAGAAGGTATCTAGCCTTCCACGTTCGGCAAAACAGCCTAT
Organism: Amblyomma maculatum; assembly: GCA_023969395.1. Classification (NCBI taxonomy): domain Eukaryota; kingdom Metazoa; phylum Arthropoda; class Arachnida; order Ixodida; family Ixodidae; genus Amblyomma; species Amblyomma maculatum. The sequence goes on from JAJIZL010032340.1 coordinate 12,646, forward strand.
ATACCGCAAACGCCGCTAGCTTATTTCACCTACAGGCCCAAAAGACCTTGGTGGAGCGCGCTCGGACAGCGGCCGACGCTTTTTAGGTCCCCTTATAGGGACCCCACCTAGTGCTTAAAAGGAGCAGAACCCTAAGGATTTATCTAATCATGCCTCTGTGTATAGTCTTGTTTCGAGTTATTAAAGGTGTTCACCACCACGACTATGCAAGTTACTCATGCTCAGGCACTCATTATAATTCCAGCCATTAATAAGTTCACTAAATTTGTAGGCTTTCATAACAATGAGCCAAGCAAATGTACAATCCCTGCAGCGCGCTGCGAAGTAGACTCACGACTATGAGTCTCTATGTCGATTGGAATACAAGCCACAACGCAAAACCACCGGAAGAAAAGAAAGAAAGGAAAAGAATGCGAACGCACAGAATCGGCGTTCGTTCTACATTCCCCCTCATCGGGCGCTTTGACTGAGCAGGGCACCTATGTACAGTGAAAAAAAAAAAATACTCCAAGAGGTACGTGTATGTGAGGAATACGCTACGTCACCCATGTGTAACGTGACTGCGTAACGTAGCCTTGATATTCTCTCGCTCCGCGCCGAAGAGCAAGTGGCGACAACAAAGCTCGAATTTCTACAGGCTGCCAAAAGATGCATTGACTGCTGGTGGCTGCAGTGGCTACGAGTTTGCTTGTTGCCGTAGGAAAAAGCAGTCAGTTCTAGACGTGCATCAACCGCGCATATCGTTTACCTCTCTCATTGCACTATACATTACACTCGACCAAGAACTAACTATGGCTTTTAGTCACACGGCGAACTCTCGTTCGAATCTTAATGTTAAGTTTTTACTAGTAAACTTGGATTGCATCGTTGTGTGACTGCAACGATGGCTACATGTATCCAAGACAATAACATCTCAGTAACTGCTGTCTACTATCCATACATTACCCCTTAAAAATAATTTGTAGGAATAGAGTCTTTACAAAAGTTAGCGCCATCTGGTGAAAGAGACAGAAACTGTACGCGGCGGCCAAGATTTTGCACCACTGCTTACTACCAAGAGGGTTCACAGCTGCACGCCACTAGCCACAGTGGTCGTAGGTACTGGTCCGCAACTGAACTCGAATTAACAGCCATCGACGAGGCCCTTCAACACTGCACCAAATGAACAGATCGTTTCATCCACATCTACACCGACAGTCAAGAGGCTATAAAAACCCTGAAAGCCCGTTCTTACAAGACCTCGGTACAACACAGCATCAAAGAGCGCTGCCGATACCTGCGAGAGACCTCACAAGTCTCGGTACGAATACATTGGACACCTGGACATCACGCACAAGGGACTGGGAACAGAATGGCCCACGAGGCCGCTGGCGCGCAGCTAGAGGAAGACCGCCGGCATAGCCTTGATGTGGGCCCGTCCAACTCGGACCACCCTTACTGTTCTCCCGTCTCCTTCATCATACCGGACTCTGTCATCACGCGGCTTAAACATGAGCGGAGGGGTTTGTTGCGGGACCTTGTCCCCGGTATTAATCCTCCGATCCCTTCCGGCCTCTCTCGTCCAGCCCAAGTTCTAATTCACAAGGCGCGAGCCGGTGCAGCGTACACACCGGACATCCTGAGTCAATGGCGCCGAACCAAGATCAGCTGCCCCAACTGCCCTGCTGACTCCGTTGACCTGCAGCACTTGGTCTGGACCTGTCCTGGCACGGCTAGCCTCCGCGCACGCTACACATCTGCTCACCACATTCAGAGCTACGAAGACTGCACAGCCCCCAATACCAACGCCAAGCGCAAGCTTAGTGCCCTGCTAGACTTCATGTCGGAGTCTGGCGCCCTCAACCTCACCTAACCCACCCCCTTCCCCTCTAGGCCTCAGGTCATCCTCATGAATAAAGGTTTATGAATGAATTTGTTCAGTCAGCCCGCGCCTCCCATCGAGTACGCTGTCGACGTGCGCCTTCGTGGAACCCGTGCTTGCACCGCAAGGTGCATTGGAATGATCACAAGCGATTGTTTCATTTTTAACATCCCAGCAGTCGATGCTAGCACCAAACTCTATTCGGAATGATGCCAGCATGTTGCTGCGTACCCTTCTACAGCAAGCGCACCGTCGTAGATGCGCACGGAAACAAGGTATACGCGTGTATGCGATCGCTCGTTTGCAATCCTAATCGGCTTTACAAGTGTTACTTGCATCATGTAAAGCATTACTGCTCGTCCCTCTGACTGGGAGCTAGCTCACAGAACGTGCTATCACCTAGAACAGCAAGGTTGTTTTGCATGCTATGGAGCCTTGTTAACTTGAAGGGTAAGCTTATGCTTCGATGGAGGACACGGGAGAAGGAGCAATGCATGTATACCGAACGTTCAGATACGTTCTTTGAAACCTTTTGTACGTAGGTTGCATTTACCATTGTGTATTTGATTTAAGACAAGGACATGATTACCTAAAGTACTTTGCACAGTCGTACGACATTGTAGTGCTTAGTGCAGAGAGCAATACGGCTGCCTAGTGCGCCCGAGGTGCATGTTTCACGCTGCAAAAGCGGCTGCCAAACCCGCGGCGTCTAGTAAAGCAGGAGAAGATGACATCCCACAAGTGTGTTGTAATATGCTCACGTCCAGCCCATTTCGAAAGATGTTATCACGTGATAATGCATGCGAAGTCCGGTCCGCATCCACAGTGCGCTGCTCAGGTTTGCATTCTGTGCCTTTATACCTGCCAGCGCGGCCAATAAAATAACGAAGTTTGCTTTTCACTTTTGTGCGTTTTATCGAGTCGCCCTTTGGTTCGCTAATTGACAGCCACCTGGAATTCAGTTGATTTTGTAAATATATCTATTTCTTGTTTATTCCTTAGACATTTGAAGCCTTAACCTCAAATGAAAGTGCTGTCATGGAAAGCTTTGAGGAACTCGGAGGAAGAGGAACTCGGCTGAAACAAAAGAAATTTTAAAAGTCAACTCACTCACATTACTGCGAAGTGTCAGTGCTTGGTGCAACTGGCTGTGTTCATATAGTCAGATTTATATTATATAATTCTGTTATAACACATCAGGGGGACTTTAGCTCCGCCGTTAAGGGTATGACGCGAGAGCGTCTCTCTCTCACACGCACACGTTTTCTTTCTTCCCTTTTTGAACTTTTAGCTTTCATTTATTTTATATTCCGATTATTTGTTCTTTTTTATTTAATGTTTTATATTTTTATACACCAATACTCGGGGTCAGCAACAATCGCCTTTCCATTCTCAGCAATTTGACACCTTTAGAGTGCAATTAATCATTTGCACTCTAAATTTTCTTCATTAGCATCACCAAGTACTGGTTTTTCCTTCTGAGCATTTTGTCGCCTTTAAACTCTCTATTTCCAATTTTTTTTCTGTTTTTTTTTTGCTTTATTTCATCAATTTGTCAATTAATTACAAATATTTTATTATCTCATCATCGCCTATTGCTGACCAATCAATCTTCCCTCACTGGAAGCAGAAAATACCATGACACATTTTTCTTCTTTTTTTTTTACGCAGCCCCCGATTATTCCCGAGACCCGTGCCGATAACTGAGTCGACGGCACAGGCAGGAAAGTACTAAGCACGATTCCGACTTACGTCAAATTACGCACGATTCTTGCATCTCAAAACAAATTGCATCCTCGCTCATTTCACCCAGCAAGTATCCCGCTTGTAGCAGTGGGATGAGAGACGGTGATGCTCAAACCAAGCAAACTCGCGATTGTCTCTCATAGTCGTTAAAGTAAATAGCAAAGGCACACAGACAAACAAAAAAAATCTGCACATTACAAAACTCTAGGTTCTGTACCTGGATACGGATGACGCTGCGCGGATCGACGAGGGGCCCATGCACGACTCGTAGAGCAGTTTGTAACCGCTACGCCTCGGCTGTCAAAATACGCTTTTTGGCTTCGCTAACAGGCACCGCCAGGGAGAGAGGAGAGGCCCAAGCACAGCACACTAGGTTACAACATGAAAAAACGAAACGGCGGACACTGACGGACGGGCACGAAGCCAACCACAGCGAACGGACGGAGCGAACAAAATATGGCTGCCAGCGCGGGATCAGCATGCCGCTCATGGTTGCCAGACTTACTTTTGTAAACCCTCTATTCTCTCTTCGTTTCATAAAATTTACTGCACTGAAAATCCCCGCTGCGTTGTATTGCTTCATAATCCTAATTTTAATATCTTTCCTACTTTCATTTCACCTGAGCTTGTTGCCATTCTGTGTTCGTAATCGTCTCATCAATTTATTTTTACAGAAATTTTTATTACACCTCGCGAAGCTATCGAAAGCTTCCTTGCTTTGCTGGCTACTTGTGTTTAGATTTCACCTACAAATGATATTCTCATTTGTGGTCACTTTAACGCAAAAGACATTATTGGAGGTGGACGTGTTACGACCAGAGAGGAACTCATGTTCAAACATTTTCCGCATCCAATAACCTTCTCGTTATTATTAATCAAAATTTCTTGCCAACGTATGAAACTCCATACGCTTAAGTTGGATTGATGTCACATTAAGTTTGGCCAACTTGATTTAGAGGGGTTATTTTTGGGAAGTCATGCCAGATTCATCCTTTCTGAGCACAGATTTATATATTATTCCTTCATTTTTCAACCTTCCTCCCTGTTTATGAGGCTAACTAGAGCTAGTTCAAGTCGCCTAATATCCCAGTTAGCTTCTCTGACTTAGTTTCAGCCTTTTTATAAGCATAAGATTTATTCAGCGCCTGCCTTTTATAGCGTCCTCTCAGAATTTAGGCAGGCCTTTATGAAACTCTATAACGAGAACTTTCGTTCTTTTAAACCTACATTTTCTGCGGGTTCTAATTATTGGACAGCTGATTTGCGCATTGAGCGTTCTATTTGGGATCTCTTCGACGCCGTTTTCAGCGCATTTCCGATTTTCTACAGAGAACTTACCACCGCTCAATTTATTATAAGGCTCTCGTTGCCTACGGAGCTAACATCAGGAGCACACATGACAATTGTGTGCTGCAATGCTACAAGGAAATTTCTTTTTGGCAAGCAATACAAGCGTGCGTTTATGAAGCTAAGGTCTCCTTCAATACATCCTATGCGGAGATGCCCTGACGGTACTTATACATATACGTTTCACGACACCAGAAAGCTGCTGATGAGCACGTATGCGGCTGTGGACGATTTTTCTTTAGATCTACCTTTCCATACTCACGTTAGAAATATTATTGAGCACCAATAATAACTCTGTACAGGATCCACCTTTTACCCCTGAGAACTTGAGGCTGTAATTAATTCGATGGATACAACGTCATCCGCTGGCCCTAATCTTATCACTACTCATCTTGTCGTTGCCTTTTTCTTTTATGCTCATCCCTCCTTCGTTTCCTAATGATAATAATTGGTTCACAGGAAGGGAAAGGCGCAGTATTTGTCACAATTGCTCTGTGGACACCTGAACCGCGCCGTAAGGGAAGGAAGGAAGGTGGGAGTGAAAGTGGAAAGAGAGGAGCTGTAGTGAAGGGCTACGGAGTAATTTCTACCACCTGGGGATCTTCAACGTGCGCTGACATTGCACAGCACACGGACGCCAGTTCGTTTCGCCTCCATCGGTACGCAGCCGCCGAGGTCGGGTTCGAACCCGGGAACTCCGGCACAGTAGTCGGGCGTCTCACCACTGCGCTACCCTGGCGGGGCTCCTGCGTTTCCTCTATTCGCAATTTTTCAATTTTTCTTAGTTTTTAGATCACTTCCCTCAGGCATGAAAATTTTGCAGGGCTATATTTAGTCCCAAGCCGAACAGACCTCCTGTCCACGTTACCACATAAAATATGTTTTTTTCTTAAGCTCTATTTATAATTTTTTGCGTCCTATGTTTCGCTACACTGCTTGTAATAACAACGCTAGTCCTCGCAAAACTCTTGCATTAATAGCGTTCCAATCCCAACTTCGCTTGTCAGAAGAGGGTGCCCTTCGTGTTATATTAATTGTCTCAAACCAGGAGTTTTGTATCTTCATAGCACTTAGCAGTAAACAGTCCTGTGTACTAGCTCTATCCGTTCTCCAGCAAAGGAGAAAAAATAATAAACATTTGTTGAAGTATGACACCCTCTCACAAAGGCTGTCTCGTTTTCCTTTCCGCCAGTTTCTCCACCAGCTCCCATCTTTGCCTATGCAGATGATCTAACCATTCTCGTTCCACTTACAGTACACCTCCATGACATCCTCAGTTCTGGATGTCATGGAGGTGTACTGTAAGCGATTGGGGCTAGGGTTAATAGGTCGAAGAGTGCCCCCCTCTATTTTGGGTGTGCACCATCCAGTCCTCAGGCTGCTCATGGTCTTCCCGTGAAGCCTGAAGTCCGCCTCATTGGTTTTCACTTCATTTCGAAAGGTCTTTCAGACAGGAATTGGTCCTCTTCTCAAGTGAAAATTGAATCGAGGACAAGAGAGTATGAGAAGCTCTTGTGTCCGCTCACGGCTCGGGTCACTATCCCGCGGCCCCTCCTGTTCTCGGTGCTGACCTATGTCGCCGGCGTAACACCTCTCGGCGCCGATGAAGCTCCGCCTTGTGAAGTGGAGCTCCGGACAAAGTCAAAAGACTTGTGGTGAAGCTGCCTAGTACAGGGGAGGCCTTGGCATCTCCGACCTGGGCATCGTAGGCCTTGCACGTCATGTGGACCCAAGTGGCATTGAACTCGGACATGTCTCTTACTCAAAGCCTGACTTCGTTTTTTCTGAGTACTCCACTCCGCCTTTTCGCCCAGAGCACGCATTCTCATTGCGTGCCACTGTCGGGCTCTCCATCCTCTTTTTATGCTCAGGCAGCTACCTGCCTTGAGCGTCTTCGTAGGGCGGAGTTGCTGCGCATTTCAGTGCACAAGCCGGCGTGAAAAAGGCTATGTTCTTTTCGCGATTCCGAGCGGCAAGAAAGATATCGTTAGAAGAAAAAGGTGGCTGCGCAACATCGGCCGCAATAACTTTAAGCCGACAAAGAGGTACTGTGCATTTCTTCCAAGCGACTGTGTATACTTAAACTCCATGCAGTTCAGTTCAGTCGTTCAGTCGTGTCCGACTCTTCGTGACCCTACTGACCATGTCACGCCACGCTTTCCGGTCTCTCACTATCTTCCTAACATCACATAACTTCCTCTTCAGTGCCTCGAGGATGCCATCTAACCATCGCGTTCGCTGCCTACCCCTTCTCCGGCGACCCTCAACCTTTCCCAACATCAAATCTTTCTCCAGCGACTCCTCTCTTCTCATCAGATGACCAAAGTAGCTGAGCTTTAACTTTAGAATTTGACCCTCCAATGAGCAGTCAGGGTTTATGGTCGACAATATTGACTGATTTGATCTTCTGGCAGTAAAAGGAACTCTCAACAGTCTTCGCCAGCACCACAATTCAAACGCGTCAATTCTGCGGCGGTCAGCCTTTTTCACAGTCCAACTCTCGCATCCATACATCACAACTGCAAAGACCATAGCACGAGTTATACGGATCTTGGTTGGCAGACTAATGTCTCTGCTCTTTACTAGGCGGTCAAGGCTAACCATTGCTCTCTTTCCCAGAAGCAGGCGTCTCCTAATTTCATGGCTGCAGTCTCCTTCCGAGGTAATCTTGGAGCCCAAGAAGAGAAAATCTGTCACAGCTTCCACTTCTTGTCCCTTGATGCTCCAGGACTTGATAGGGCAAGACGCCATGATCTTTGTCTTTTTAATGTTCAGTTTAAGCCCAAA
>JAJIZL010032340.1:20786-46759 GCA_023969395.1 Amblyomma maculatum
ATCAATTCCGCTAGCTTTGTTCTTAGCAAGGCTGGCTAAGGCCCATTCAACTTCACTCTTCAGGATGCCCGGCTCGAGATCAGTGATCACAACCGTCTTATGTTGGCTTTGCACATTCGGGTCCTTCTTGTACAGTTCTTCTGTGTATTCCTGCCACCTCTTCTTTATCTCTGCAGCTTCAGTGAGGTCCTTGCCTCGTTTGTCCTTTATCACGCCCATCTTAGCACAGAAGCTTCCTATGATATCTTTGATTGTCTTATACAGAGCTCTTGTGTTCCTTAATTGGCTGTTGTCCTGAACTGCTTGGCACGGTATGTTCAGGAAGGCATTCTTATCTCTCCTTGCTATTTTCTTAAAATCCGCATTGAGAACCTTGTATCTTTCTCTTTCCCCCATAACTTTTGCCATCCTCCTTTCCTCAGCTATTTGCAAAGCCTCTTCAGATAACCAGTTTGCTTTCTTGAATTTCTTTTGCTTTGGAACTACCTTAGTAGCAACTTCTTGTATTATATCACGGACATCAGTCCACATCTCTTCGGGCTCTTTGTCTTCCCGATCTAATTCTTGAAATCGATTCCTCACTTCCACAGCATATTCTAATGGAACTTGAAACTCCATATATTCTAATTCTAATGAAAACTCCATGCAAGCGCATCACAAATCTGGCAATCTCACTTAATTCACTCATCATTTTGCGTCGTTATGCGTGTTATTGTTTTCACTTCATGGTTCCGCTCAAGGTGCTATAATAGCGACGGCTGATGCAGACAGTGCGCATATATTCGCATACACTCGCTTTATTTTCTGAACCTAAGTCTCGCTTTTCAACGATAACGCGTCCAATGAGGGAGATTATTAAGCATTAATAGGCTTAAGCCGCAGGAAAGCGTGTAGAGAACTTGTCCACAGAACGTGTCCGCAAAACTATATATCCGCACATCAAAAATGTTCCTTTAAACCCTTGAAATTTGACCTTGTCCGGATCTGGCGAAAAGTGGTGTCCAACCTAACTTGATAATGGCGAATTCAGTGGTTACATTCAAATTTCAGGACCACCCGGCAAATGCAACCCCAGGAACCCTCTGAATTTCACCTCTTCCGAATGTGGCCAAAATAGATGTCTAACCTATAATTTCGGTACGGCGAATTCAGTGAAGTCGAATCCAAATTTCGATGGACCTCCCCAGAAATTCGGCCCCATCGATTTCCGAAATTTGCCTCGTCCGAATCTGGCAAAAAACGGTGCCCAGCCTAATTTGAGTATGGCGAATTCAGCGGCGATGTCCAGATTTCGGTGGGCTACCCCCAAAATGTGGCCCTCTGGATCCCCGAAGTTTGAACTCGTCCGAATGTGGCCAAATTTGGTGTGTAGCCTAATTTGCGTATGACCAATTCTTTGACGACCTCCAAACCTGATGGGCCATCAACAAAATTTAGCCCTCTGGACTCTCAAAGTTTTACATCGTGCGAATTTGACCAAAATTGATGTTCAACCTAATTTGCGTATGGCGAATTTAGTAGTGACCTCTAAACCTAGGTGGGCCATTTCCAAAATTTAGCTCCCTGGATCCCCGAAGCTTGACTTCGTCCAAATTTGAACAACATTGGTGTCCCACCTAATTTGCGTATGGTGAAATCTGTAGTGACCTCCGAGCCTAGGTGGGCCACTCCCAAAATTTAGCCCTCTGGACACTTGAAACTTCTCTCATTCGAATGTGGCCAAAATGGATGTCTAACCTAATTTGGGTATGGCAAATTCAGGGAAATTGAATTCAAATTTCGGTGCACCTCAACCAAAATTTGGCCCCAAGTACCCCCGAAATTTGCCCCGTCCGAATCTGGAGAAAAATGGTGTCAAACATAATTTGAGTATGGCGAATTAAGCGGTGATGTTCAAATTTCGGTGGACTACACCTAAAATTTGAGGCGCAGAATTTGAACCTATTACACACGCGGAACTTTGGTTCTCGGTTTCGGCTCGACATCACCTCAAGGTCGCCGACAGCGGGAGCTAAAGGCGTTTCATGCTTAATAGAAAAAAGTTCATACTCGTTTTCAAGCCGCCGCGAAAATTCTCAACTACAAAAATGATTAAGCCGTTGCATGTGCACTGCGCGGTGCCGAACTCCGACTGAATCACAATGAAAAATTTTACGACGGCCATCAAAGCAAATGTCACAGCCTGTTCCCAGCAACCATCCCACTACTACAACTCCACTCGTGAGAAACTTCATAAACTGCACTTCCGCGAAAATTAGTTCGAGGTGAATATACATTTAACTAAGCATTGGTATGCTGAAAATATTCTGGAATGTTTCAATATATTGTAAATATTAAGCTTCATATAGTATGCCGTGTTGAGACGGGCGGTATTGAAAAGTCGAAAGGAATGTGAGATGTATGCAGCAAGTGGAGGAGGAGGAGGAGGAGGTAAACTTTATTTAAAGAAGAGGCCGTAGGCGCGGGGTGGGTTGACGTTCCCGTCCCCGCGGTGGGCTCCTCTTCTAGGCCGGACGCCAGGTGGCCGACCGACGATGTCGTTCGGCGACCTCTTCAGCCCGCTCCGTGACTCGGAGTTGAACCTCCGGGTCGGAGCTGAGCAGCGCGGCCTCCCACTGAGATTGGGTAGAGAGCTGCAGACTCTGTGATGGCTTGTCTTGATTACATGAGTATAGGATGTGTGGTGTGTCTGCCTTTTGATGTCCACAGAGAGAACAGACAGGGCTGAACTGCTCTGGGAACCATATGGAGTACATGTACGGATTAAAGAAAGCGTCTGTTTGAAACTACCGCCAGGTGACTTGTTGTCTTTTACTTAGAGATCGATGTGGTTCTGGGAAGATTTGTCTTTCTTTCTTGAAGTAGGTAGTAATTTCTTTGTAGGTTGTCATTCGCTCCCTGGCCGACCTGAGCTCGGCAGCGCACCTCCCTGTTAACTACGAATCCTTGGGCAAATTGGTGCGCTGCCTCGTTCCCAGGATGGTCGGAATGGGCAGGGATCCAGATCAATGTGATAAGGCGGGTATGGGAGATTTTTTGTAAGATTTTGATGGCTGCGGAGTGGGCCCTTCCTTTTGCTTCCTTTTGCAAAATTTCGAATTGCGGTTTTAGAGTCGCTAAGGATGTACTTGGCAGTGGTGGAGGTAATGGCTAAAGCTATTACAGCCTCTTCGGCCTCCTCCAGAAATTTTATTTTATTGATAGTCGCCGATGCGAGGGGAGAACCTCAATGATCGACAACTGCCAGAGAAAAGGCATCTCTGTCCGCATGTTCTGCCACGTCCACGTGCGCCGTGTCTTTCTGTACTGAAAATCTTTCGTGTAATTTCTGTGCCCTAGCCCTTCTTCTGTCCGTATCGTATACTGGATGCATGTTTTTAGGCAGAGGACGGACTATTAATTGCTCGCGCACATATCTTGGAATCGGCAAAGTGTGGGCCCGGGTTCCTTCATATTGTATTCCTGTTTTTTTTTTAGGATGAAACGCCCCGTTTCAGTGCTTGATAATCGTTCGTATTGTGCGGTGAGGTGGGCTTTCATCATTTCCGCTAAGGTGTTATGAATTCCTAACTTTAATAGTGTTTCATTTGGGGTATGACGAGGGAGGTTAAGCGCAATTTTATAGGACTGCCTAATTAGTGAATCCAGGTCGTCTCTTTCTCTAACTGTGAGGGTGACGTATGGTGTACAGTAGATAACTCTGCTAAGAACGAAGGCTTCTACTAGTTTCCTGGTCTCAGCTTCTTTAACTCCTCCACGCCTATTCGCGATTCGTCTAAGGAGGAGGGAAATTTGGTTGACGGTGTTTTTCAGTTTCTTAATTAGTGTGTCGTTTTTTTGGTTTGACTGTATGAGCATTCCCAAGATTCTTAGTGTTTCCACTTGTTGGATGGCTGCACCTTCCGCGTAGATTTGATCGCAGGCGCTTTATTCTTTCTTTGACGCTTTGGGTGTAGAATGAGTAATTCAGATTTCTGGGGGGAACACGCGAGTCCCGCGGCTTGCGCCTCCTCTACGACTACGTCTACAGCTTGTTGTAGCGTATCTTGTATCGTGCCAATACTCCCCTTGGTGGTCCAAAGGGTGATATCGTCCGCGTACAAAGAGTGTTCTAGGTCTGGGATTCTTGCGAGTTCGTGTGCCATTTTGATTAGGGTTATATTGAATAAAAAGGGGGAGAGGACCGATCCTTGCGGAGTTCCTCTATCTCCTAAAGTGAAGGTTTCGGATTTGATAGTGCCAATTTGAATTTTAGCCGTCCTATCGGAGAGGAAGTCCTTGATGTAGTTTGCGCCTCCATTCACGTTCTTGCGCCTACATTCAGCAGTGAAAGAAATTCTAGGATTGCTTTGTGTTTAACATTATCAAAGGCTTTGGTTAAATCTAGGGCTAGGATTGCCCTGGTACTCCTTTCTTGCTCATGAGATAGGACTTTGTTTGCTAGTCTTAGCATCGTATCTTGTGTTGATAAATGTGGTCTAAAGCCGACCATAGTGTTTGGATATAAATTCTCTTTTTGCATGTGGGACTGGAGTCTGTCTAGTATGACGTGCTCTATCAGTTTTCCTATGCAAGAAGTAAGCGAAATAGGTCTGAGGTTTTCGAGCGCGAACTTTTTGCCAGGTTTTGGGATGAATTTAACGATGGCATGTTTCCAAGACGCTGGGAGTTTTTTCTCCCTCCAACACTCGTTCGCACAGTCCGCGAGGGCTGTGATAGAAGCGTCGTCTATATTTCTGAGTGTCTTATTGTTAATGCCGTCCTCTCCTGGGGCGGATGTTGTACGTACCTGTTATGTCAGCATTGTTATGTCAGCATCCAGGATGGAGTTAGGCTCTCCTTTATAACCGGGCAGGGACTTCGTCTCACGGGTTGTGCAGAAGTATTTCTGCTGCAGCGTGTCTATAATATCTTGATCCGTGTCTGGGTCTATGTTGAAAATTTTGGGGATTTCCTTTTGAGTGGTAGCTTTGTTGGAGTTCGGATCAAGGAGATGCCGCAGAAGATTTCACGTCTCCCTCGTGCCTAGATTTCCATTCACATTTTCACAGATATGGTTCCACTGCTGTCTTGCTAGTTCTGCGGTGTGGTGTTGAATTTCTTTCGTGAGTGTGACGATCCTGTTTCTAAGCTTTTTGTTATATTTTTGCTTTAGCCATCTTTTTTCTAGGCTCTGCCTTGCCTCCCACATGTGCGTAAGTCGGCTGTCAACCGTATTTACGCCTAAGTCATGTACTAGTTCCTTAGTGGCCTTTTCCACATCCGATAGGAGGGTCTGTGTCCAGTGTTCTAAGTCTATGATTGGTTCGTTATTTTGGTCGCGGATAGTCCTAAGTTTGTCCCAGTCGGTGATTTTGTTTTTTCTGGGTTGGGGTTTGAGATTGGCAATGGTGATTTTAGACAATATGATATAATGGTCACTTCCCAGATTTTGTCTGGTGTTGCTCCAGCTTAAGTCTGGGAGATTTCTGCCCATCGTTAGGTCCGGGCACGTGTCCCTGGTCACGCTGTTGCCTATCCTAGTAGGTTGCATGGGGTCCGTGTATTGGGTGAGCCCTCTTTGCTGGATAAAATCCATTAGGGCCGTTCCTTTCCTGGATATGGTTGCGTGTCCCGATTGCACGTGTTGAGCATTGAAGTCGGCCACAATTACGGTTGGGTTTTGGCCTGCGATTTGGAGGGTTTTGAGTATAGCGGCTTTCGCTGGTCCAGCCGGTGCCCTGGGGTGGCTGCATGCGTTTAGTACGAACAGAGAAGAGGAGTTTCTTCTGCTAGGCAGAATTTCAATTATTATACAATCGAGCTCTACGTTTTCAATCTCGTGGTTAACCACGGTAAGATTTCTATGTACCAACATTGTGGTTAAAGGCTGTTCTTTGATGTGACATGGCAGAACCGCCCGGTACACTGGCAGTTTTAGTCGAGACATTCTGGGTTCTTGAATTGCTATAACGTCAGGTTTTTCGGATTGCGATTGAACGTGTAACTGCAGATTTGTTTTTTTTTTTTTTTGTTGCGCATAGACCTGCAGTTCCACTGCCAAATTGTTACGGTTTTAGGATTGGCCATTTTGCTGGGATAGATCGATTGGCGCCCCTTGGGCTGAAGGGGGAAGCCGGTGTAAAATTTCCTGTAAAACGGTGTCAATTACTCCGAACTTGTGATTTACATCCTGTATGTGTTGTTCGAGTCTTTGTGTTAAATTATCAACTCTTTGAGTTAGGCTATCGAGTTTCTGGCTGTGCTCCTCCACTTTTTGTTCGAGTTTTGGGACTCTATCCTCCACTGAAGTATTTCTTACGTCAGCTGCTACTGCTCGTTTTTTGCGAGGTGTTTCTTCCTTGCTAACTACGCTTACTGGGGTTTCGACTGAGGCGGTCACAGTAGTTTCCATTTCTGTGACTTCCGGCAATGGGAGTGGTTTCGGAGGTGGGTCCTTAGATATGGCGGGTGCTTTTAGTTTACTATTTTCCTCCTCCAAGTGTTTGATTCGATCCGTGAGAATTTGAATGTGGTGGAGTGCCTGATCTAGTTTAGACTGTAATGTCTGCAGCTCCATCCCCTTCCCATGAGAGACCACTCCTGCCCAGCTCACCTGTTTCGGCCCGGGGCTCTGAGTCCGGCTGCTAGTGCTGACGCCTCCTCCATTGCTGCTGCTTCCGTTGCGTCCGCCGCTGCTGCTCCGTCCGCTACGGCTGCTGCGGCGTCCGCTGTCCAAGGACGGGAAGGAGCTCGAGCGGTCCTTCCTTTCGGTAGATGTTAGGTCGTCACACGTCCGTGATTTGAGTCTTGATTGGTGCTCCGACTTTTTCGTTTGGTGTCGTTGAAATCGCTTCTTGCAGCTGTTATCGCCTGTGCGGTGCCCTCCTCCGCAGATAATGCAGACCGGGTCGCAGACTTCTTTCAGGTGTTGGTTGCCGCAGTACGGGCACCGTTGTTGCGGTGGCTCCGGACATACGTCTCTTCTGTGGCCGACTCTTCTGCAGTTTGTGCACGCCTCTACTTTAGGAATGAAGGGGTAAACTGGGTACAGGACTCCGAAGTAGATGATGCTATCTGGGAGTTCGTCCGCGTCGATTGAAGCAGGAGGGACTTTGATGTTCTTCCCATGGTGCGTGCTTGAACGATGTCAGGGTTTCTTTTTCGGAATTCAGTCATCATTTCTTGGTGCGTTTCGCCATCGTAAGCCCTATAGATAATGCCCTGCAGGGCCCTGTCCGGAGGGGCGATGTACGACGTCATAACAATGTCTTTGCCTTCTATTTTGATTTGCTTGACTGCGACGTAGCGTAGTGCGTTTGCTTGCACCGGCGTCGATATGGTGATCACATGTTTTGCAGAGTTTGTTCTAGATTGGCCGTTTTCGGCCGCGGACGCGGTGACGCCGCTCGCGGTTGCGATCGCTTGTCTGATAGATTTTTCGGTGTAGCGCGTGATGTCTACGCCACCCGTTGGTCTGTAGATGATTTTATAGTCCTTCTCCGGGAGTCGGGATGGCGGTTTTTTGGGATGTAGCGGAGGGAGAGGTTTCGCCTTCGGTTTCTCGGACTGCTCATTTTTCTTCTGAGGTGTTAATGACTCAGCTTTGGGGTTCTTGGTACGGTAAGAAACAATTGTCTTCCAATCTGGTGTTTCGAATTCGGCTGGGGAAGCGTTCGTCCCAACTACGGCGTACTCCATGACTGCCGCCGTGGCGTTCGCGCCGCACTAACCGCCAAACTCTGAAAACTTCCTTTCCGTCGGCCTATTCCTAACCTTATGCGAGGCCTCCTTTCCGCATGTTTATGATCTAGGTGCCAGCGTACTCTGAAAGCACCCCTCACGCCTCCTCAAGTAAGGAACGCATGCCACGCGTCTGCGTTTGAGGGTAGCGCCAGAAGCTTTACTCGAACGCTTTTATTCAATAATAAAAATACACTTTGTCGCACAGTTTTTCATTTAATTACTGACATACAGGCGTGCCGCCTTTTTCTTTCGATTTCGTTTACTAAACGTGAAACATTGCTAAAGGCGACCGCCAGCTGGCGGCCGTCTATCAACACTGGTGAGTCGAGCCGATGTCAACTCTTTGCGCTGCAAGTACACGACCTGTGCACGCCGCCACGCCGCTTCAGGGTGGTTTTTTTTTTTATCACTACCTGAACTCACCACCGAAGGAGACGACCATGCCTGGCAAAGCATACTTTACAGAGGAAGAGAAGAACCTGTTGATGGAGCTCATCCGACAGCGCAGCTCTGTGATCGAAAACAAGCGTACGGACTCTGTTTCGCTCAGCGCGAAAAGCAAAGCGTGGGAGAGACTTTGCGAAGAGTTCAACAGTAGGCCCTTCGTACGCCCTCGAGAGCCGAAGCAGTTAAAAAAGTTGTGGGACAACATGAAACAGCGGTGGAAGCGAGAGAAAGCGAAGCAAATACGAGACGTCATGGCGACAGGTATGTACTAGATACGTACTACAGTACGTTTTTCGCCTCTTCCGCGTAGCCGCAACTACTAGGCCTGTTTTATGCATGTACTATATGCATACATTGCAGGAGGCGGGCCACCCCCACCACCTATGGACGATCAGCTGGCGCAAGTTGAAGCAGCTGTACCGCACCTTGCCGTGCGCATACCTAACTCTTACGACAGCGACCGCCCGCTGGAAACTGGACCATCGGCATCCGTTGCCGAAATACTGGACGGCATGCTGCGCGACAGCGCACCAGATGACAGTGACGAAGGTGCGTAATTTTTTTTTTAATTAGAAGACTTACCGTGTGGCATAAGATGGGGTAAGTTGTGTAGGCTGTTTTTATCAGGGAACGTAAACTTCATTTGTCAGATACGCTGTGGAACGAAGTAGGCTGCTCGCGCGAGAGTGCGTTCTCTCAAATATTGCAAGGTGCATGCAAACTTCTCGCTACTGTTGAAATCATGAACGTAGCGATAACTGTATAGCAATCAAGTTCGGCATGCAAATGGTGGAATTCATTTTTGTTTCCAAAAATAAATTAATGGTACAAGTTGTCCCAGGAAGTCGTTTCCACAAAATCTAATGAATCGTTTGCCTCACTGCTGCAGTATCTATGCTTGTATTTGTTTGCATTAACATAAGATGCGTTATATTTTGTTTTTGTGCCACTATACCATAATGATTATCTTGACTGTACCCCCATACTGTATTGCCAAACAGGAGCTGTAGGTAATGTGCAAAAAATATATATATATGCATACCGTTCTGTTCTGCAACTGGGTTGGGACTTGCACGATTACTGACTGCTGATCTGCGCTGCGTATGTTTCAAAAGCAGCCGCTGCTGCTAACCTATATGTACTTTAACCGTTGCCAGGTCTCATTATTGCTGTATTTTATTTTTCATTTCGAAGTATGCTGAAAGTCCTTCAGACAAAAACAGCAACTCTTGCACATAGTTACTTTATTTCATGTAACATATATGTGGATTTCATGTCGGAAGTATTTTTGGTTTTGCTTTTTGCAGAGCGAACACTGGAGCACAGCTCAGGTGATGTGGCAACTATGCAGTACATGGTGCACAGCTCAAGTACACCACCCAGGGAAAGTGAAGATAGAGCAGCAGATGAGCCTGGAACCACAGGGCCTGAAACAACGGTGCATGGAACAGATGCATCTGCACATAACCAAAGGGCAGCAGCTGAACCAAGTGTGCAGCGTGCCCGTGGAGGCAGGCTAGCGCTGTTGCAGCAGACGCTTGACGCCGAGCTCGAGGCTCGTCTTGATGCTATAAGGAGCGAAAAAAAAAACACAAAGAAACTGAACACAGGGAAAGGCTTCGGTGTCTCACAGAGGAGCATCAGAACAGAGTGAGCAATATGAGGGAACAGCATGCTGATGAGAGGAACAAGCGCAAGGTGCTGCATAAAATGCGTCTTCGCATTTTAAAAGAAAAAGAAAATGTGCAGAAGCTGAAGCAGGCTGTCCTCAGGGAGCAGCTGCAGGCAGATGACTCCAAATAGCAGAATTCTAATTTCGCACTCTTGCAGTGAGGACTATGGACACCAAATTTTAGTCGAGTGTTTGCTTTCAGATGATGCGTTAGATATTGTAATACATGGATGGATGGATCACCAAGAGTCAGTTGCCTACAACTGCAAAATAATTGAATTTCTTCTTGATGTTACTTTGGTTTCATTAACTGAACGATGCCTGTGACACGAAGTCGGTGTTTAGTCACGACAAATGAAACAATGAATCACTGTAGCTAAAGGTGAACAACATGAAGTAGCGGCTCAACTATTTTTTACCATTTCTAGATGAATTCCTTGTGGTCCATCTAATCTAATGCCAAACGCATACTTGAAATAAAACATACAAGCAACAATTTGGTGACCTATATTATTTTAAGCATTATGCTCAAATACAATCACGAGAATGTAGTTACGGCCATAAGTACATTCCATCACAGATGACAAACATAATCCTCAACTTCAATTTTATTTTGCAGGCGACTAGTCAATTATTTAATTTTTTTCATGTGTTTTGATGTCACCTGTGCTTGTGAGCTTATAGCCAATGTGTGCTTGCACCCTATAGGAGCACGATGTGGTAACACTTGATGCTGCATGCCCATGGAGACGAGGAAGCGACAATGTGACAAATGACAACAATGCATGTGCCAAGAGCGGTGCTTGCAACTTCATTACGAAGCCACAAAACATGCAGTTTCTGAGCGCAACTCTTTCTTTTGTTAGCTCAGTGTGTTTTTTAAATGTGTTCAAGTTTCAATAAAATCTTTAAACTAGTGCTTTCAACAATGAGCCTCCATTTGCTTTTCATTCAAACACAACAAAGCTTTATGCACAGCACAGTTGGCATGCTGTATTTTGATGAGGACTATCTCTGCCTGACTGAACAGATACACACTGTTTGGGGCTGAAACATAAGAGATAGCTTTTTCAATCAGTAATGTATTGCTGATAGTAATGGCTTTACCTTTGTACAGAGTCCACTCCATCATATCAGTGCCCAGAGGAAAAGCACCGGCGAATGAGGCAGCTACGGGTTTGTGTACCCAGAACTGCATCGGATTCCTCTGGGGTGTAATTTTCACCCAGGTCGGGTCTTCCTCTTCAGGACCTGGGCAAGGGTCTTTCATTGCACATGCAATGTTGTGCAAAGCTGCGCAAGCTGTTGTAATGGCTGCGGACCGGTCAGTGGCCGTCAGCAGCTTTACTCTTAGGCATGCGAAGCGCCTCTTCCAGACACCAAAGGCCCGTTCCACGGTATTTCTGGTTCTGATCTGGCTTGTGTTGTACCTGTTAGGCAGAAAGTGTGCAAATAATTCATTAGAAACAAGAAATCTGTTTTAGTGCAAATTCATTCATGCACACTTACAACCTCATGCATGTTTGACTTCAGTAAATGCGAGGAATAAAGTTGTTTCTCAGGCACCTCATTTTTTTTAAACGTGTCTGTACATGCACACTTACAACCTCATACATGTTCAACTTCAGTAAATGCGAGGAATCAAGTTGTTTCCCAGGCACCGTTTTTTTTTAATGTGTCTCTACATTTACTCTCAGAGAATTCAACGAGTGTTCTCTTGCACCCCATTATTATATCACCACATACCTTTTTTCTGCACTTGTTCGAGGATCCCTCAGAGGTGGCATCAGAAATGGTAGACAGGCATAGCCCTGGTCTCCAAGGAGAACGCCTGGCATAGCTCCTTGCTCATACAGAGCCATTACTCTGCTGTTTGCAAATATCCGGCTATCGTGGACGGATCCAGGCCAGCTTGCGACAACGTCATAAAACTGTAGCTCTGGACCAGTGACAGCCTGTGAGCAAAGAAATGTGCACGGTTCAAACATGAGAAAACAATTTTAATGCTTCAATGCAGAACTACTGCCTACAACCTCTCGTTCTTTCCAAGAACGATAGCTGATTGGAACAAGTTACCTTACAATGTAGCAAACTTATTTCCAGAATAATGTTCATATGCAAAGAGTTCCAGCCAGTAAGTTTAGCATATGTTTGATTCTTCCAGTGAATGCCCTTGATATGTTCCTTTTTTTTTATTTGTGTTTAGATGGGAATGTATTATGCGATTATCTCAAGTTTATAACCCAATGTGTTCCACAGGAACATTACTGTGCGCAATTTTTTTTTCTATATTGTATTCTGTTGTAGACCAAACATTGTACATGTTGTAACCACTCTTGCCTAGGTTACCAAAAAGCACTGTTTGGCATGATTTTGCTTGCCGGTTTAGCACTGAAAAGACTGGTGCAATGTTAAAACGTCTTTAGTTGGTCTGCTTTTGGTAGAAAGGAAGGCTCAGTGCCTCAGTTCTTGGTAGACACCTACACAAGAAAGCTTTCTGCTCGCCTCTAACGATAGTGTGAGGTTTCGCACCAAAACAACATGAACGTGGCATATATATGTGACAAATGCGCGGCCTCGAGCCGAGACGTAAACACTCTCCCGCTCGTCGGGAGACAGTTATCAAAACAAGCACGAAAGAAACGATGACAATGCATGCACGAAGACCTTCCAATATCGAAATATCTCGTACCTGGAAATCCTAAACATGATATAAAGTGCACACGTCTCAGCGGAAAAGAAACGACGGAAGCTTACCTGTACGTTAATGGAGAAGACTCCCTTCCGATTGCGGAACACTTCGGCGTTTTCTCCTCCCGGGCTGTCAATGGGGACATGAGTACAATCAATGCACCCAGTGACGCCGGGAAACCGGCCAATGTTGTAAAAGCGAGCCATGACTCCTTTTGTCTCCGCTTCTTTGGGGAGCTGCACATACTTTGGGAACAGGCGTGAGCATACGGCTTGTGTTACTTCCCAAACGCAGCGCGACACGGACTGCTGCGAAACATTGACGAGGTCACCGATCACAGTCTGCATCGCACCGGTACCGTAGAAGCGAAGCGCGATAAGCACCTTCAGAAGCGGTGGAAGCGGCGCTCCTCTCAGGTCGGTGTTGGCCTTCATCTGCAGCTCCGCCAAGATGGCCAGCACGGACGCCTTGCCAAATCGGAAGCGAAACGCGAATTCCTCTTCCGAGTAGATTTCCATAGGATTTGTGACATCGCGAAGTGACTTAGCAGTAGGGGGATAAATGTACGCTTCATCGAAGGCACATTCACAAGCACGGGTAAAAAAATCACTGCAGTCAACCGCGTAGCTGTCGGCCCACTCTGCCATTTTCTTCCCGACTGCGTCAACCAACGCTCCCACGCTCCTGCTATAGTGCTCTAGAAGATTGGGCAGTGTGTCGACCGCGCCGCGAAATGCATGGGAGCGAGGGGCCGCTTTTGCGATGACGGAGGCGCCGCAGCGCAGAGGGCGCCACCAGCAACTGGTGTGTCAGCCGTCCGAGCGCCCGCGTATGCGCGCTGTGCGGCGGGGCGGATACCGCGCGAACTGTACGTTCTTGTTTGCTTGTGCGTCGTCTCGAGGTGTTCGCGACAAGATTTTACAAATATGCTGGTTAACGGTGCTCAGTGCTGTTAGCAATCACCTAATTTATTTTCCATTTTGGCCGTCGGCAACACCTCGGGGAAGTAACGTGACAGGAGTTGGCTCCCAAGAAAACAGCTTGGAGAGGGCCGGCGTACGACTCGCACAGCACGCTTCACTCGCCGTACAGCTTGCTTTAGCATTCATAAAGCACCTAATTCATGTCCAAAATGTAGTTTTGAAACGAGGGCGGTGTGGAGGCAGGATGTATGAAGAAGTGAAACATACAACACGGATACCAGGGAGGGAGAAAGGGGTTGGTGGAAGGCACGCAGCGCCGTGAAAAGAGCGACCGCGAAAGGTCAAGAATTTTCGTGCGGCACGGCAAACGCACGACAAAGAAAGCAGGCAGCTAAAGACTAAGAAAAATGGAGATATATTAAAACAATAAAAAAAAAAGAGGAAACAACGGAGCATAAGAACCAAATGAAGGCCCTGGAAGAGGAAAGCGCACAAACAGGCTGCAATCGAACGCGTATAAAGATAGAAGCATCGAAATTTAAGAGACAATTTGTGAACTAGAAGCAACCAGAAGCAACCCACAGCAGCATCCATGCTTTCGCATTACTCCAATGTAGATTCTGCAGTGCTGTAATATTTTTTTATAACTTAACTGTACACTAATGTAAGAACACACTATTTTCTTTTCTCTCCATAAGCTGAAACATTGTTGCAACGGGTAGCTTTATAGATACCCAGAGATGTGCGCTATACTTAAGACATTTAATCTCAATGCGTTATAGTTTAACAATGACCTAATTGTTCCAGAAAATGTTTCCATTCTAGGGAGCTCAAGCCACCGGTAATATGCAAGTCATTGCCTCCAGAAGATCGCTGTAGTCCTATTTTATGTGCATAAAAAAATGAATAGCTTTGAAAAAGAAATAACGATGGAAAATAGAGGACGCAGAGGCTATAGGGTATGCTTAATTCGCTTTCGCTAGATCATCCTTCTGCGAAAGAGGGGTTGTGAGGCCGGCACGGTTTCTCACCACGAACAAAAATAGCGCCATAGGTTCGAAGCTAGGTCGCAATTTACTCAAAAATTTGGCTCGGATGCACGGTCCTTTTCGACTGCTTTGCACTTCAGATTTTGCAAACTTCATGTAAAATGTGAAGGTTCAAAAAGTTTACCTACTTGGAGCACCAGAAAAGCTCCCACATGAAGCAATGAAATTTAATGTGTTTTTGCGGCTTCGCTCTTTGCGAAGTAAGCGAATCACGACAATAGTTCCCAAAAGGAAAATAATTAAATTCCCTTGGAAGTATTTCACGTGTAATATCAACCTTGTTAACAATTATAGTCTGGTTAGTACTGCAAAGAGCACCCGCGGCCCGATTATATATAGCCCGGTAAGCAGTAGTTGCAAGTATATCCAGTCGATTACTCATATCCCCCCCCCCCCCCTCATACCACACACTCAAAGAATAAAAACGCATTATGTCCGCATTTGATTTTGGCATTATATTAATTGCTTGCGTATTAGGTGCTCATCTTTTTAGCATTTTTCCGCTTTCTCTCAGTGCGCGCCAAGAACTGCATTATACCTGCCAATTCGACGCGCAATTATCAGCGCTTTTATTTTTGTTTGTTTGCTCTGTACCATTTGATGCCAGTAAAGCGTCCGCACTCAAGTGCCTACTATGAACGTATTAGGTATGTGACAGGTTTAATATGTCACATTTTATTTGAAGTAATGCCCTAGCTTTACTTGACTTTTTCTTTTTTTTTTTCATCTAAATAGCTGGTTCACCCTTTGGTTAGTAGTAGTACAAGACTTTATTGCTTTGGTTATGTTAATCACGAACAAAGAATGAATGCTTGAGTCGCGTATACCTTGTTTATTTTTTTATTTTTTTGCCGGTAAATACCACAGTGCTTTAAATTAGTACGGTAGTGAATAAATGTGTTTTGCTCGCACACTGTATTTGTAATTTCTATAAGCGGGGATTAGGGCACATAAAGAACACCGATTTAAGAGATA
This sequence comes from Amblyomma maculatum, assembly GCA_023969395.1. Classification (NCBI taxonomy): domain Eukaryota; kingdom Metazoa; phylum Arthropoda; class Arachnida; order Ixodida; family Ixodidae; genus Amblyomma; species Amblyomma maculatum. Next base: position 36,270 of record JAJIZL010032340.1, read on the forward strand.
TATCAGATTACTGACGATTTAAGATAAACGTTTTTATGTATTAATAAGCGCAAGCTGCAAAATGGAAGCAGGTGTTCGTAAATAAGGTTTGTAAAAAATAATTGTTCCTAAAAAGGCCTTACGAAGCACAAGCTTTGATTCGCATGTACACTGTTTTTCACCGCGTGCTAATAGCGCTCCTGGGCAGTAGCCTTTATTCCCTTACGGGAAGAATGCAAAACACCACGCTTCGTTGCAAACATTAATTACAAACTGCTCATCTGGACGATTTGTATTTGTCCGCAGGAAGAAATGTTGAGAGTTTCAGATAGCGATTGAAACATCGCGCGCTGCTCTGAAGGACTACCCAAGCATGCACGATGTCTCCAGATAGACGTAAAAGAAGGGCAGGGATCAGTTTAAGCACCTGGAATAAGTAGCCTCTTTATTATATCACACTAATTGCGTAGCATCTGAAAATCGCTCCAAAGAGCACCGCACCCCTCCTATGTACCCCCGCTATCCCGCAGCCGCTACGCGCCGAGCGGCGAACGTGGCACCCCTGTTGCACGTCGCGCCCTCTTGCGGGAGTCGGTTCTTGTCATCGCAAAAGCGGCCCGCTCTCCGGCGCCGGTCGTCACACTGCCCAATATTCTAGAGCACTATACTCCTGCGTCACAACGCCGGGATCGCCTCGCTCGCGTCTCGTCGCGCGCGCGCGAGAGAGTGGGGTCACGTGTGGCAGTAGTGAGGTGAAGCGCGTTTTCCAGGACGCGGAGCTCGACGAGAGCGCATGAAGGCAGCTACTAGCTACCTTGCTACAGAGGAAGCACCGAGGACGGGTTTGCTAAGGGCTCCTCAGTAAGGAAGCTTCCAGATTAACATGAAGAAACCTAACCGCGGTGAAGGCTTCCTTACTGAGGTAAGGGAGCTTTTAGAGTTTGGCGGTAAGCCTGGCGTTCGGGTAAGCAAGGGCGCCGGAGCGACGCTGGATTTAGACAGTCGGAGCTCGTAAAACCCCTTGATACTTTGAAAGTTACGCCAACGATTGAACTTTGCCGCCACCGCGCTACCTCCTCGCCTTCTCCTCGCCCCTTGCGCGCCCCTTCGCTGAAGGCCGGCTCTCCGCCCGATTTCCTGAGCGACGATTGGTCTCCCTGCCGTTGCCCTTGGAAACCAACGCACGTCCGGCGTTTTACTTGTGTTTTCTTTTTCCTTCGCGCCATTTTTCTCCTAGTCTCGGCGAGCGAATATTGCGCGCTGTACTTTTATTGCAGCCTGCAAGCTCTATGCCGTGCTGTTGCACGTACAACTGCAGCAAGCGGCCTGAAGATGGTCATGCGGTACTCATGATACCTCAAGGCAAGCGTGACGGCTTGTGCACGAGTCAATGGATTCACAAGATTAGTCGAAAGAAGTTTATTCCTATTAAGAACAAAGTTGTTTGCGACGTAAGGTGCCTTTCTCACTCCCCGTAATAACGCGTCACCTGACGCTGCGTTTTTTATTCCTGCTTGCTCCTCAATATTTTTGCGGCGGCAACATGCTCATTGTATAAAAATAAGGTTGTCTTCTGCAGCATGCTGAATATTCTGCGAGCCTCCAATGCTCCAACCTTTAACACGCTGTCGACTTCTGTACAGTCAGAAATAGGGCACTATAATCTGCTTTTTGCTGTCAGAAATAACTGGAAAATTAGTCTCACGATTGCATTTGTCGCGATTATGCTAGGATCCCTGGCCTCCTTCACTAAAAATCAAAATTCGGGCTTGTAGAAGAGCTAGTCTTTCCAGCTTGTACTGTAGTGTGCGTCGGTTACTCGGGAGCAATGAATGCTGGCCCTGAAAAACTCTTTGGCAAGTAAACCCGAGGTATTGCGGGTAATCTGCACGAGTTAGGTCGTACGGCATTTTTTCTTTCAATTCTTGAATGTGTCTTACCATCCTTCGACGCACACGTGGGTTAAAAAGTATGCGTTTGTTTTATCAGGGATACGGCCAATGTGCAGGAGGTGTTCATATGATCACACACACTTCACTTTAACCATGGCTAGTAGGCGTTGGCAGGTTACCTTCGCTTTGAAAGCTGGAGCTCTAAAACCGCGATTCCGCGTATTCATTTACTGCGAGAAAAGTTTTCCCATCGATGTCAAATCAGCCGTAATCATTGCAGCAATTTTCTGTATTTACGAAATTTAAACAATCAGTAATGATTATAGTTATGATGTAAAAAATAGGGGAGCATTTTGAGAGCAACACTTCTTAGCACTGTAACATATTACTCATTTCAATTGTATGCAAGAAGATTTTTTTTTCACTTTGCCTGAGTGATTAACTCATCGCTCTCTATTTTCTAGCTACATTTCACTGAACACCAGTTTGAGTCCCCAATATTACACGAACTCGAAAAAAAACTGAGGCCCAACGCAGTTCAATCAATTTTCTCTCACCGACCTGTCCTGAAGTAAAGGAAGCCTCCTCGACAGAGACATGAACCTCGCGCTGATAGTAGTCAGTTATTTCAGTGGCTTGCTCATTTCCCACCTCCATTTATGAGAAAACAAGAAAGTATAAGAATTAAAAGTCAATGTATAGTTGTCTCGTCAGATATGAGATAATAGAAATATGATTGACAACGTAAGTCAATGAAAATTGAAGTATATCAATGGGTCATGGGACGGCATCAGAATAAATAGTGATGGTTATGAATAGTGATAGGTAATGATGGTGGCTGTTACGGATAATAATAGTAAATGATAGTAATAGGCCCGGATAGTGAGGTGATAGTGTTCGTTGCGAATAGTGACAGTTATGATAGGTCACTTGACGGCATTAGTAGATATAGTGATAGATAGGATAGCGGTAGTTAATGAATTGGCAGTTATATGCTTTCTCATTTCCGCACGTTGAAGACCTATGTGCACCCTGTCATTTTTTTATTTGATTGTTGCGTTCAATGAAATCACGCTCTTTTACATAGCGCATAAGGCCGCAGCATACTTGCCCCAGAACTTCAGTGTGTCGGAAATAGGGCCCACCACTTCTCCCAGTGTACCCTGCTGTCTTTTAACCACACGCAAAGTCAGTGAGTGGCCGCGTACTCATAAAATTATTTAATTCCTACATCAGCATCATATCAAGACAGCCGTGGTAAACCTGTTCCTTACCTTGAAGCGGCAAGGGACAGCTCAAAATTTGTTTTTATACAAAATTAACTAATTAATGCAGATTATCGCGGATCGCTAACTAGCACAGTGCCGTTACATTTGGCCTAAGCTTGCCAATGGTATACGGTTCGATGTTGCAGCTAAAATTTAGATTTTAATTGCAATTTACTAGATATCAATTAATTTCGCCCAGTAATTGATCAAAATACATGTACAATTAACCAATAATCAAATCTCATGGTTGATCACGTGACATATACTATGCTTAGAGAGACAGCTTGACAGTAGCGAAATAGACTAAGTCCTGCTTTGACCTTCTCTGATCTTGAAGTTCAAAGCGCCAGCCTGGATCGTTTTCCGAAGTTTTACCGCGGTGAAAGATTTCACGCTCTAAACAAAAACACAAAGGCAGAGGCAGTACTAGATTAGGTGCACAAAGTAAAACCTTATCATGTGATTTAAAAAGTGACTGCAGCACAGAACTCGCCCGAAAGCTTTGTTTATCATTATTCCCCATTCAAACAGTTGAAAGAAGAAACCGATTAATTCATGAACTTTACTTTCGGCATTCTCAATGCTTTTCTCGCAATTTTTCAAAAATTTTGTGCACTCCTGGAGCGCAGACCTGGCCCAAAAGCTCGCGCTTCACTCACTGCTGCGGCCGGCCGGCGGGCGACAAGGAGAAAAAGCGTGTCGTGCGCAGCGCTTGCCGCGGCCGCGTGAGGAGAATCGAGGAGGAAAGCGTGGCGCGGAGGAGAGTGTCGCTACTTTCAAATTATCAAGGGATTTTAGGAGCTCGGTCTCCCGAGCTCCGATTTGCGTAAATAAGGTCTTGAAAGGTGCCTTGTACACTCACGGTTCTTGTCCGTGTGTCGCAGTCGACGTATCCGGGTGTTTTCCCTTGTAGCAGGTGCTCGAAACGCGGAGCCCACACGAAGCACATGCGCCTCCGTTGGCCCCCTAGCGGAGAATCCTGCAGCAAGTGATTTTGTTCATACCGCAAGCTCTCGCAATTGGCACTTTCATTGAGCGTACGAGACGCTAATTTATGTGGCTCGTGGTAGTCAAGCGCGTCGCATATCTTACTCGTGTTTTCATTCAGTAACAGAGCGTGGAAAAAGCGCGAACTTAAGAGCGCATGTGCCGGCCAACTTCCCGGACGGTGAGCGAGTGACGCCCAAAAAAGGTGGCCGTGTGCAGCGCGCGCAGCCGGCGGGCGAGGATATTCGAGGAGGAAAACGCCAAGAGTGGAGGAGAGTGCCGCTACTTTCAAATCATTGAGGGGTTTTAACTGGATGAATGGATGGAATATTGGCCTCGAGATCGAGCAGAGTCGCCACCTTACGGCTCAGCGGCGAAACCTACTCAGTGTGGATGCGTTTTTGCGTCGCGTGCCAGCCCGCAGTGATTTACGCGCGCGCATGCGGCGCGTACAGGAGTGTTTTTGTTTGCTTCGCGGTTCCTGTGAGCTTTTGCTAACATATATGCCTCTTGCAAAATAAATATGAACAGTCTATAACCCCACGCTTCAATAAAAATAAATATACTTGTCCGTATCGAGCATGTCATGCTTGGATAAGGACATCACCCATCGCGGTCTTCGGCGCTTGAGATCCTTTGACATGCAATATCTCAAAGGAAGTAGTACTGTCGTTACCGCCGTGTCAAAGCAAAACAGGTCGTTGCCATCAATAAAAGTTAATGCAAGCGCTCAGAAATTGCATATTCCCGTTTCTGTTTGGAATACCGCAGCTACTCAAACATACGCCACCGCAGACTGCTTCATATAGCAGAAGGCAGTTTGAACAGACCACTCTATGCCTACTGTGCCCTCTGTTGTGTGAGTACTTTTTTTTTTGCGTTTAAACCTCTGTCGCGGTGTCTCAATGTTAAGGGCGCTCGACTGCTGATTTCGAGAACGGGGGAATCAATCACAACCGTTTCGAAAGGCGTCCTCTGCTGTGGGATTTGACTGCACAATAAACAATCCCACGTGGTAAATGTGGTGTTAATAATGAAAAAGAAAAAAAAAAAACGACACCAAAACCAGCCTCTGCAATCATCCGTCATAGCCGATGCCGCTTTCACGCATTAAACCCGGGCCAATATGCATTTCTTTTCTTTTCTTTTTGTTGTTGAAGGCTCCTGTACATCCACAAAAGTTTTAGTGAGCACATTTTGCTTTAGAGAAATGCTCGAGAGTTTGGGAAACATATTCCCTGCACCTAATTGTTACCCTAAATATTACTAATGCACCTAGATCAATGTACTTTAGTGGTAGCCTATTTTAATCATTATAATCCTTTTTCGTCCAAGTGCTGTCTTCCGAGCAAACTCGTCATTTCTTACAAGGGGAGTAAAACAGCTTCATGCGGGCTTAAATATCAGTGTTTATCTCGGGAATAAATACATTTTTATAGTCGCATGATAAGATGACCTCCATTTCTTTCGGAATAGTTTTATATCCGACATCTGTTTTAGAAGCAACCCTAATATTTTACTTCGCATAAGATTTAGTCATTGCTAAATAATTAGTGATAAAGAAATTTTCAGCCTGTAAAATTGCTTTCCAGATCATGACAGTGCCCATGAGCAGTTTATAACGATGTCTTCGCAGCGAGCAATTCGTAGCTTGCACTATAACGTTACTGAAAATTAATCGCTGACTATTGTAAATTCTGTCAAGTGTGTAAAAGTTCTCTCACACGGTGAAATTTATTCGCATTGCAAAACAAAATAATTACTCTACTAACTTACCGTTATATATTAACATTACACACATCTATCAGAAATCCCTTATACTTTCCTCGGTGTCAGGAAATTATTTACAGTTAGTGGCGCATGCATTATTACCCTATCACATTCTATGACAGTGGCCGCAAAAAGCATCTCGGCAAATTCAATCCACTCAGCGCTGTACACGTGAACAATCAGCTTTCCTGTGCGGCGAGGTTTCCTGTACAGTGTCGCGTGATCTCATTTTTGGAAAATACTTGTGCGTGGTTGTCTGGGCCAGAGTTGATGTGCACTCAGTCTAAAGCAACTCAACATGCAGTGCGCTGCCAATGCTATATTTAACTTGCTTAATCCTCGAGTCAAGTACGATATAATGAACCAGCTTTCTCTATTCAATCAAAAGTACTGCAGGTACCTGCGTGGGCTTGACACTAATTTCGCCGGTCTCACTCGCATGAGACACGCGCAAACTGTTTAAAAGTCGATAAGAAAAACAAAGCTATCATTAGGCAGGCCCAAGCATTAGGCGCGTGAGCGCGGTACAGCGCAAGAAACGCGTGCAAAGTAAATCTAGAAGACTGGTGGTTGCGTGCTTTGTTTTCCTGAAATCCGCTCTTCTTCTGCTGCATTGGCGAAATCCTTGGATTTTTTTCTGCAGTTTTGCAGAAATACTGCAGAAGACACGTTTTCATCGCCAACAAACCCGCCGTAAACTCGGAAGCAGACATACGCAGCGTGCGTTTCTGCGAGCGCCGCCGGCTGCCGATCCACACTACCGGAGTGACGGTGGCGCCACCTCTAGGTCGATCTCGCGGCGAATAGGAGCGTCCCCTTTGAAACGGGGTGGTAGCAGTAGCTATCATGCTCATTTTTCTCCCTATATCTTAATTATTGATTTAGAATGGTTAACTAAACCATCATTCTACTTATTAAACTTTGTTCCTACATTACTAACATTATGTCCCTTCTCTGCTTTTAAGCCACCACTCTTCCAGTCGTTTTTTGCTAGTTTCCACCGCCAGTTTATTCACCCGGCCACTGTTATCTCTAAACCCCAGAGCTTCAGGAACAGTGGTTGCACCTGCACCAACTTTCGGATGGATACCATTACATTCGAGTATAATATGGGCAATTGTTTCCCTGGAGTTTCCCCATACAGCACATGCGTCATCTCCATTCTTAAATTTCTTTTTGTAGCTGCGTGTTCTAAGGCACCCTGATCTAGCTTCAAAAAGTAGGGCACTGCCTCTTGAGTTATCAAAGAAATCTTCCTTCCTGATATGCATTTTCCACTTTCGGTATAATTCCACACTCTGTTTCTTTTCCATCGAATTTATCCGATTTTTACCGTCTGTGTTTTTCACCTGTTGCTTAATGCTCTTTATTTCTTCGTCCTAGTTACTAGCATACTTACTAGTTAGTTTCCTAGTTCTTTTCCTCCATTGTGAGTCAACGCTTTTTAGGTACAGGTATTTAAATACTTTAGCTGTCTATCTGTTACTGTCCAATTTCCTCAGGCGTTCCTCATATAATATTTTACTCTGAGCTTCCCGCACTTCGAAAGATGCCCAGCCCATATCTCCCTGTACCGCCTCATTTGTAGTTTTGCCGTGGGCACCTAGTGCTAATCGTCCAACGGATCTCTGATTTGTTTCTAATGTCGACTGTACCTCTGATTTTAGGCACAAAACCGCATTTCCGAAAGTAAGTCCGGGCACCACAATTCCTTTCCAATGAGCCTAAATTCGCGCCACCTGGAAGCAAATAACCTAACCTATCAATTAGTTACAAAGCGCGGGAGCGGCCACCGCCCTCTGAGGCCATCATCGATTGCGCCTTGCTTTTGTGGTGCTCCGATAGATAACGCCACGAGTCCAGCTTGCGCTCTCGTTCTTTTTGTTTTATAAATCTCTGATTCCAGCTAGCCTGCAGCACACTCGAATGAAAGAAAGGATGCTTGCTAGAAAAATGCCGTGCTTCAAAGGATGCTTTCAATGAACGGCGTCCTTTGGAAGATAACGCAATTCCGCGATGCACTTTTCATATCTTGCATCTATTTTTGTAGCGGCTTTGCTAGTTGGCCATTACAGGAAGGATACAAATAGGCATTGTCATAAGAAGTTGCTGCACTGTGTCTGCTCTTATGAAGCAAACCGCACTTAGTTCGGAGGTCACCGCGGTGTTTCCGTCATATGCTATCATATTATTCATGTTGGTGGGAAAACAATACGCTCTGTCTTAAATATTCGCGAAGCAAACTTTGCTAAGTCAGTTATATGAAAGTACACAGCAATTCTCTCGAGCTCAGAAAGAAGTTGCCTGCCACCTGAGGTATGGCTGCTATGTCAAATCACGTAAGCCTGTTTGGAGCTCCTAACGCTTCTGTCTCTTCGCTGTAAACGCTAATCCCGCAGATGTTTACCCTGTTGAGTCACCGCACATCAGCGACCGCTCATGTACGAGCTCTAAGACAGAAAGACGAAAATACTATGAGGGAACCTTAGGCTTCGGCTATTAATGTAGGAAGCGATAGCATAGGCACCCAGCCCGCATATAAAGCCCTGCTTCAAACAAAACCCGAGTAAACTTGCCTGCGTGCCCTAGGGGTAACGTGAATGCAAAGACCTACTGCCAAACGTAACGTCAAGGAGCCCCATGTCCAGACAGTGCGCGGCCATCAGCTGCTCAGCTGGCAGCTACCACCTGACAGCGCCATGCTCGTGAATTTTCGCTCAGAACGCCAAAGGCAATGGATGACACCGACACCGGATTTTCACTGAATGGAGCTTCAATCGCTGTCGCGTTAAAACCTGTTTGAGCACCGAGCTTGGCGGCATATCCGAAACGAGTTGTTAACCTGATGCATTTAAACCTCTTCGGGCTCCGAACAGTGTCGATATTTCCAATATGAGTACTGTAAAGGAGATACTTGTCTATTTGGGCCTAGAATCGACCTATCTCATGAAAAAGGTAGGCATGAAGCATCATCGTGTTCCACTAAGAGCCTGTTCCGATAAATAAGAGGCTTTTCATTTCAGCACTGTCTTTCAGTCGCACCAGCTCAGAAAAGACAATGCGCTGACGACGACGGCGGCTTCTTATGACTCGAGTCAGGCTACTAACACATCTCCTTAAATAAACTTCTTTCTTGCAGTAAATATCATGTTTTACATATGTTTAGTGCACTAGCACTAAAGCTTCCTGTCAGCCTTTGAGACGAGTGGTTACCAATGTGACCTTATCTAAATAAAATAAATACCGTGGCGACTTTGTTTGAATCGCGAAACGGCGCGAACCGATCAGCTTCAACTGCATCAATACAATATGCCTTCGCCACTTCCTCAACCAATGCACTACATGTCGTCAAACAGATACCACCAAATAGGGAGTGGTGCGTTGCACACGTGTGGCCATCAGTGGCGGCGCGCGCTCAAAGGCGGTATTAATGAATAGCTCGCGCAAACAAATAGCCTTCACATCGAGCCACGCCTTCAAAAGAACAATCTTCACAAGCAATGTCTGTCCCAGTGTTTATACTTAGCGCTTTGCCAGTTGAACTGGATTGGCGGTTGTAATATTTTTGGTCAACCGCATTTTTTTCTGGAATTCTGCAGGGGAGGACAAAACATTGTTGCACTGTAATTACTTGTAGTTGAGGTTCTGGATGGCAGTCTCTATTCCGGGACACCATTGGCAGTCGCCATTAGCCGAGCTCTCTGGACCATGGCGCGCTGGGGCTCCGGGTACGAGTTGTAAATCCAACAACAAGAACTTCACAAGACCGTTGCATTACCTTTTTCCCAGCAGCGAACGTCACTACTAACGGATGGGTGATAGAGTGTCGGCAAATGAAAGTGTGTATCAGGGGTTGAAAAAAATGGTGAGGGAACACCTCGCGACTCAACTCAGATCCGCGCTTCCGGTTTCCTTTGCTGATGCTGTATAAGCAACCCGCAGGGGGGATTGTGTCTGCTGCGAAAGAAGGTGATGAACCGGCCTCGTTAAGTTCTTGGGGGCGACCATTGGACAGGGCCGCGCCCCTACCGTCCTTAGTTGGCTGATTTATAATGTCGGCATTTGTGTATTCGTGGGAGGCCCAAACCATGAAGTATAAATCAGCATGCTGCCCGCAGAGTTGGCGCCTACTCGTCATTATTGGCCCATTTGTTTTAGCATGGCGGTATTTAGGAAAGACCTACGAGTATGATTATACACTAAGTCACATCTGCTTTACTACATAATGTATAGTAAGTCATTAGTTTAGGCCAAGATATATATGCATTATTCGAGCTGTAGCCTTATGTCAACATCTCGTCCACATACTCTCGCAAAACAGAAAAAACGCAAGAAAGGTACGGTTCGCCTTTATTCGAGTTATTTACACGGGTACTGTTTTCACAGAGAATTTGCGGAGACACTATTTGCTGGCGAAAAAAATAAAGTCCTTGCGACGAACGTGTCTGGATTATCAGTCTGTGGTCCGCCAGCAACTAAGGCGACCTGGGACGACATGTATTACGGCGACCGCTGAGCAAACGAACATCTTTGTATCAATATTTGGGCGTGGGATATATATACCAACCTCCGTATACACAGGATAGCTTTCTAC
>JAJIZL010032341.1:0-11622 GCA_023969395.1 Amblyomma maculatum
TTCTGTGGACACCTGAACCGCGCCGTAAGGGAAGGGAGGAGGGTGGGAGTGAAAGTGAATAGAGAGAAAATCGCCGTTCCTTTGTTTTCGCGTTGGTGTTGTAGTAGTTGTCAGGGCAACTCGGGGATGGTAACCCTGAAAACAGTAGGAGGTGGTGAAAGGGGGAAAGGAGGCGGTGGCAGGTTGTAGTGGCGTCGCTCATGATATCACTACTTCATGCAGTGGCAAATCGCCACGCTCTGTAGTCCGAACCTTTTGACGTCACAAGTGACGTCCAACCAGGTTCATCTCCTTCTTGAGCCTCCCGACGGTTGCGATCGACTCAGGAACCACATGTCTATAGATTTCATTTCTCAGAATCGGGCACTCGTGCAGCACCCCGAACACGCCTCCTGTCGCTTTTGAGATCTCAGGGATTTTGTCACTGCTACAAAGGAGTGGGAGAGAAGCGGGATAAAAAGAGCGAGCATGTCTGAAAAATAAGTGCAGTCTGTAACTGTATTTATATCAACGGCATTCTCAGACGCCTTGCCTCAGTAATATGGCGAAACGAAAATACTTCAGCCGCTGTTTCTGGCCGTCGAGTCACACACTGGGAACCTCCCTGCGAGTTTTTAATGAAAGAAAGATTGATTTTCAGGTTACGGGGTGATAACACTGGGGACATCACCAGTGAGCAGTAAGCTTGAAGGTACCTGTGGAGGCGGACGATTATGGGACATACATTGCTTTGTCGCGCCTGTAGGGACCTGCTGACAGCACTTCTGTGCCGGTTACATATTACACCATCTCGCACCTTGGTCCATCAGGGGGCACGCTATCGGTCAAGCGTGTAAGCTCATTATTGCTTTGAGACGATCAATTATTGGCCAATTAACACTCTCATTTCAGTGGTTTTAAATAGTTAATTTTCGAAAGTTTTTGAACTGCGTCTTTAAAAACATATGGGGGACACTTAAACTTCGCCTGTAAGAGTACAGCGCGATAGCCTGTAGGTTACCACCCGACTTATAAAGCCCTGCTTTAACCAAGCTGTATGGGGAGGTGGTGAAGGATGGCTGATCCTTGCCTGATGGGGTTGGGACAGGTAGGTCACCGCCGCTTGCGGCTGGAGCTAGCCTGCCACTGATTTTTATCTGTTGTAGGCCGTCATTGCACCCGCCACCGCTTCGGTGGTGGTGGACGACGGCTGTTGTGGCGGTGCGCGTCTTTCTCTCCCTCTTCTTTTTCTTTCTTCTCTCCGCACGAGGCAGCGGAGATGGCTCAGCTACAGAGCCAGTAGCAGGCCCGTGCATTTTGTTTTCTTCCTACAGCCACAACAACAACCGCAGGTGGCCGCGTGGCCTAGGGCTAGCGTCCCTGAATCGGTGTCCAAGAGCACTGCTGAAGATTCATTATTATATTTCACCTTCCCTCATGAAATCAGTAACGCGAGTTTTCAGCCCATCCTAACCTTGCGATCTCATGTGGTGTCGGTGAAGCACACAACCCATCGAAGAATCAGTGCGCGGTCACGTAACTTGCCACAGTTGTGCCTCGTGTTCCTTTGCTCACAACACCGACGCCGGCTTTTTGTGTAACGGGAAGTTTAACGCTGCCGCGTTAAAACTGAGACGGATACTCACCGGTTCGAGTCCCTATCGCAAACTATAGCCTCCAACTTGACTAGCAGGTGGAAGGGCATGACACCACCCTCAGCTTCGCAAAATCTTGTGAAAACAGTGCTGCATAGGTTTTGCGTAGTTGGCTGGAATGATACACCCATTTGTCAGCAGTTAAACTCTACTTTTATTGATGGGCTTCGGGACAGCAACCCCAGGCCACGGCACTTGGTGTTGCCTCGGCAACGCCTTCCTAAGGAGCTGTTATGGAGCTGTGACACATTACACGGGAGCCGTTATGGAGTTGCAATGCATTGCTACAGAGCTGCTATAGACCCTTTACAGCGCGAGCGCATGGCCGCTGCCATATTTGATCATGTGACCCTTCCGCCATCGCTGGCCTTCGGGCCTTCTGGTTTGACGGCTTTCGGCGCGCTGGTACTCGGCTGCACGGTGCGGCGTACCCGCTGTCGCTGGGGACAACGAGCTTGTAGACAGCCGAAAAACTTCCTGTGAATGCTCATAGTGTGTGTGTAGGTGCTAAAAAATGTTTAATTTAACCACGTATTTCATTTATTGCATCCTCCTAACTATCTGCATTGGCTAGAACGTTTCGACAAACCGTCAGACGTCGACTCATTTTTTTTTTACTTTTTTTTTACCAATTCCCTCTCTTGCGCTCTCAGTGGAAAACATTTTCTGTAAAACTGAATAGATTACAAACTGATTGTCCCCTCAAACTTCTTTATTCTCTTGCGCAGAGGACGAACGCATGTTCAGACCGTTCTGGCTGAGACGCATTATTAATGTTCACCATTTAACACTGTGCACAATATTTACTGCTCAATATGGACGCGCGTGTAATCCCCGGCAATTGATAAGGTATAATTTTACCTCCTGTAAATGTCCTGGCTTCAAAAGACTATTACGCTGCTTGATGGCCGCATCAGGCGCTCAGCGGCAATCACCTGCGCTCGGGCGAAAGTGACTGGAAACTGAATCGGAATTCAGGACCCACTGTATAGGCAGCCCAAGCAAGTGGGGATATAAAAACTCTTATTATGGTAAATTTTATCATTGATCCGTGCATTAGTTTCATAAAAACAGCAGTTATTGCAATTGCAGCAGTGCTTGTCTAATTAAAGTTTGGTTTGGTTTGTGGGGTTTAACCAACGTTTATAGATATATCTATAAACGTTGGGGTTTAACATCCCAAAGCGACTGAAACTATGAGTGGAGGATGCGGAAATTCCCACCCCCTGAGATTCTTTAACGTGTACTAATATCGCACAGCACACGGGCGCCTGGGTTTTCGGCTCCATCGAAAAGCAGCCGTTGAGACCGGGATTCGATACCGCATATATCTTGGGAACAGTACCTAATTAAAGTAAGCAAATTCACTGACATGCCTACACTGACTTTCCTTCTCTGCACTATCAATTCTTATAAATGCATATACATTAATAGCCACGTCAAGGTACTCCTTAACACCATGCGAAAATAACGCGGCATCAATGGCGCAATATACAACTCCTCAGAAAACGTCAGGGTCGTTCTCGCATTCCCATGGCTACTGCCGGTACTAAAATGAGCTGGTGCGTGAGGTATAGCCTTTCTTCACAATGCACAAGCGCTTTAATTTTCCAGAACGGAACATGAACTCGTGATACACCTCCGAGAAAAACGGCGGCCTAGCTAGGCCATGAGGTGCACCTTATGTAGAAAGCATCGTCTGTTTTTCCGCCAATAAACAACAGGTTCATTAGCTCTACTTCCGTGCAGAATACTTCGGCAATACAGATGACACCTGCATCCAAGCAGCGGTGTTTAAAAAGTCAGCCGACATTCTTACACAAGATGCACTGCAGCTGTCCGCAGTGCGCGCCGATGCGTTCCGAAGGCCAGCAATGACGGCCGTACTAGTGGCGCCATCTGTTGGGGAGAGTGGAACTACTCTTTGTAAATGGTCTATAGAGTTGCTGTGCATAGCTACGCTTCGCCACACAGCAGCTTCTCACGCAAGACAAGATATTGCCCGGGAAGAGCCTCTGGATTACCACTGAAGCAATCCACCCGCATTCTACGCCAGATTGTCAGGAGCTAATTTAAGTTCGACTCTTCATTTGGCAGCCTCAGCTGTATATATCGCATGCAGGGCCAACCAATTGCGAGGTAGGATTCGCTCAAGTGCATGCGCTTGTTTTGTTTCTCTTTTATTTCTTGCGAAGGGCAAGGCTTGCTCGCCTTAAGTATCAGGACTAGCCGCCTACGTGTGCGCATGCGCAGAAGCGACTTCCGTGCTCACCCCGTAGGCAGGAACTTGATAACGCACCTCTGGTGTTGTTGCCTTGCCTTTAGTTTAGCGCTACCGCGCGACTTTCAGTACGCATGCGCAGATCACCCCGATAGCAACAGATGGCGCCACGTTCCTGTCAAATTTCGGCGGACGCCGCTCGCGGGGACCAATCAGCGTGTGTTATGCTGACGGTGCGCGGTAGCGATAGACGGCCGCGGTAAGCGGTAGCGCTAAACTAAATGTCTCTATATCCATTGTACCTTCGATTTTTTGCTGTCCAATATGTCCGTCCAGCTGGCTGAGATATAACTGGACCCCCTCTTGTCCCTTTGGTGCCTGGAACCAGGTACGGTCGAAGCGCCACCCTCTTTTCCATCCTTCCATCTCTCACGCCCTAATGACGTTGCTAGCCGCAAGGGCAGACGCACGCTGTCTTCGCCACCGTCAGTGCGCTCACTCCTTCGACAATGCGTTGCGCGTTCGAGGCCTCCTTCTATTCCGCGATGATTGAGTGTAATGGGTCGACCAGCCACGTGTACGTATATACGGCGGGGCTTTCTCGACGTCGCCTTTCGAGCGTCGCGAGCCGCAGGCTCCCGTAATGATAATGGAGGTGACGGCGATAATCGGCTCTGCGAAGACAAACGCCGCGGCGAACTGCGACGCGGGGCGCCTTCAATATCGCCTCTGCAGCCGAGACTTCTCTTCCATTTTTTCCTCCGCTGTAAATGAAGATCGTATCTCCCGCGAACGCCCTCTACGCGATGTCTCGCCGAGACAGTGAGACCCGGGCGTGCCCTGTCGGTGTCGTGTTGGCCGCTTTATTATACGTGCCGTTTTTCAGGGATAGCTTCTTGTTCTGTTCATCCCTTTCTTACCCGCTATTTTACGGTGGAACGCTAGCTGTCGATAGGCTGTGGGCGTTCGGACATTCCGTTTTATATCCGTGCTTTGCCAACTACCAACCTTGCTGTGCCTGTGTGACGCCGGCCTTCGCGCTCTGTAGTATTTCGCTGCGTTTTGCGTGTCCACTTCGGCTGCCATTTTTCGTCCTTATTGTCCATACTTTGCGAATTCTTTGTTTTATTCTCAGTCTGTGTCCCATTTTGTTCCTGTTTTTTATTCTGTGGGCACCAATCCTGCCCCTCCCCCCCAATGCACTCATCCGGCATCTCTTTCTCACACCTTTCTGTTCGCTTTCCTCGGTCTTTTTTTTCTTTCACTTACGCTTTGTCGTGTCTGCTTTAGCATTTATTCTTCACGCGACGCTTTCGCTCGTATTTCGTTCGCTTTCATGGAGTTTCGAAGCTGCATTTCATTCACGCCTGCTATTTCTGCGCACAGTGCTGACGCGCCAGCTGTCTGCCTCCCGCCATCTTTCTTTCCTTGCAGCTTCTCTCTATTTCCCTTTTTCCCTTCATGTCCTAACTACATTTCCACCTATGTGTCTGCCAGTTCATTTTCTGTTTGTTTGATTTTTGTTTGTTTGTTGCGCGCGGCTACTGTCGCGGCATTTCGTTCGCCTATTTCCTTCTCTCCGTTTCGCCTCGACTTTCCTGTCTCGGACACTATAGCTTTTTTTTCCCCAGCTTTTCCGTGGTTGGTCGGCTTCTTCGCTGTTCTCGTGAAAACTGAGCAGCAGGAGCGGCAGCGGAGCGCGCGCACTAGTTCGCCTTATCTTTCCCTACTTCCCCTTTCCCCTTTCTTCCAGCGCCATCTAGAAATGGGGATCACTCGCCGATACCGTCTGCGTGATCCGATTTCCGAACAAAGTCTGGCGGCACAGAACGTCGGCATCGGTGCAGCGGCCGGCAGAAAACGGATCGCGCTCCACACCATGCGTTTCTCTTCCCCCTTCCTCTCCTTCCAAACTCATCCTCTCTCGCTCCCTGCGCACTGAATTCCCATTACTGTTTTCGGGACGCAAGGCGTGGGCTGCTTCCTCCTCCCGAAAGTGGGAAGTTCTGTTATTGCAGCGCGAGCGCAGCGGCGACGAACGTATCGCTGAAAGGGAGCTCGCGTCGTCGCTTCGGCGTGACGCGGTCGCGGATCCACACACGCACACACATACACGTGGACGGCTTATAAGGCGCTGGTCCTCGTTAGCACGCCCTCCTCGTTCATTTCTTCCTTGCCCTTCTTGTCCCTTCGACTCCCGTCGCTAGTTTATCTGTCCGTCTGTGCCTTCCTTCTCCGGTAAGCTTTCGCCGATGCGCTTGTTTAGTCCAGGTTCTTCTTTGTGCGATTAGTTTTCTCTTCCGCTCACTGCAGCTATTCGGTCCTCCTATCTCGTTTCAAAGCGTAAAGAGCTTGCCGGCCGTCGTTTCGCTGGATTCCCGGAGATAATGTGCGGCGAGTTTGCGACAGGGCGTGTGTATTAGAGAAGGGGATGCTAGTTGGAGGCCGGGAATGTCTATGACATGTATGACTGAAACACTGGTTCGCCTTGAGCATGGAATAAGTTTGCTAACTGGAACGAGCGTTGGTGTTCGCAAATAACGTGGGCGACTGCCAACTCTTTGACGGTCAGATTGCGTTGCCCGCTCCTGCTATAGATGGTTCTGTGGCCCATTGTCGAAATAATGCCCTTCAGCGAAGCGCTGCTTGTGACACGTGTTGTGTTGAGAGCGTTCATATCGAGCTGAACGAAATGGGGCAGTTTATATTTGGCGCCAGCTGCGAACTGGCACAAATACTTTGGTGGGACAAAGGCGGAATTAAAATGAAGGCATTGCCCATTAGGCCTAGGGTTTTGGCGCATTTCTTTATTTTGCTCTCATGTTTCTTGATTCTGATCATCAGCGACCCGCTTTTAGTCGTGGTACTTCGGTCTCAGCAAGCTGCTCTTTGAAGCTCCTAACAAAACTGTGCGCTGTCGTTCGCGCCTAACAAATATAGGGGGGGAGAGGGGGGGGGGGGGGGGGAGGTCATGCACATTCCTTTATAAATTCAGCCTTAGGGTCCATTTAAGTGGTTTTCGTTTTTCTTTTTTCTTTTTTTGCACAATATTTTCACCACTCTGATAACGGGTATCGCATCGGGTAGCAACAGCCAACTTTTTGTCCGTCGAAATCGCGATTCGAAACAGTCGTGAAAATATGAGTCACTTAGCCAGTAAATTGCAGCAGGTTACTTGGAGGCAGCTGCAAACTGACTTTTTCGCCGACCACTACAAATGTTCACTTATAGAGCCAGGCTGTTTTTCCCCTAAATTCAAAAATTACAAAGCTCCACGAGCAGACCTTACATAAAGAGCTGCTCCCTTAATTGGTTATAGCCTAAAGCGATACTCCGCCTAAACAACACTTCTGAGGCGCTGTGGTGTCAGACTCGGGACCACGCGGCACAACTGCGGACTGTTGCCTGGACTCTGGAGGTCGCCGAGAGTCAAGGCTTCTTGTCCACCTCACGCGTCCAAGGAAAGAAACCGAGTGTGTTCAAGAAATGTTAATAAAGATGTTCTCTTTCTCTCGAAAAACTGTGACACTTTTCAATTTTTGGTAAAACTAATAATTTGTAGATTCATATGGAATGGTTGGTAATTTTCATCTTTAGTTATTGTTGTGAGTTTTTGGTTTGGGTCAGCGTTCTTAGATAGAGACAGTTGGAAAACTGCGCGGTGCGAAGTGGGCCAAAACGATTGCCGGTCCAGCGTAAGTTTATCGCCCCTCTCTCCTGTTGCGGTAGATGGGTGAGGCCATTGAGCTAATACACAGGCGGAAATTTTAAAATACTGCTAACCTTCTTCTTTCAGCAATGCAGCAGAAAATAAATTGTATTTGCGTTTTTAACACACTCTTGTACGCATATGAAAGCTAACGCGTCTACTGACGAGTCTGAAGCAAGGAGGTTGCAGACCCGACTCTAGCGTGTCGTCTGCTACCTGCCTGCTTGAGATACGTCTGCAAACGCGGTGGCGTTTCGTGTAAAGATGTGTTTAAAAAATGCAAACGCAATTTTATTTTCTGTTGCATTGCTGAAAGAAGAGGGTTAGTAGTATTTTAAAATTTCCGCCTGTGTATTAGCTCAATGGCCTCACCCATCTACCGCAGCAGGGGAGAGGGGCGCTGCGGTCGCTTTACGATCAACTCACGCTGGACCGGCGATTGTTCGGCCCACTTCGCAGCGCAGCGCGCCAGTACAGTTTTCCAACTGTCTATATTTAGTAACGTTGGCTCGGGTTTTCTTTTATTTTTTTTCATGCGCATGCATGCTAAGCTGAGGCATTCTCAGAGGCCTACGCAAGTCTCGCGCTTCGTTTCTTGCTGTTTGCTCTTTTCTAGTGCTCTTACTAAGCGAGTGTTCTTTTATTTGTTATTTTTTTGCTCCCATCCTCGATCGTGGCTCCCCGCACCGCACTCGTTTCGTTTCACAATTGGATTATGCTTCCACCTACCCCGGCTTACACGGCGGAGAAGGGACGTTTAATATGCTTGGGGGCGCTACGCAAATTTATAAAACCCAAAAGTCTGCACGGAGCGATAGGCACGTTAGGTGTTCACGCGTATGTCGCTTTCTTAGCCACCTCAGTTTGTTTTTAAGCTTGGCGCCTCGCAGTCCGCTCGTTTTTCTCTGTGCCTAGTATGTGGAAGCGTATCCTTGTATTCAGTTTTATTACTTCTTGCTCGGTGTGCTTGTAGGCGTTGTTTGTCGTTTGCTGTGTTTGAACAAAATTATTTTATGCACAGTAAAGCAGTTGAACAATGAGGACGAAACATGGTTTGTTCTGAATAATTTTCGGCATGTTTCTTTTTTTATATATAAGTATTGGACTTATCTGCTGGTACCATAGAGTTCCTTACACTAACCAGAGGGAAAGCTGAGGGCGCTGCACTTCAGCCACCATGGGCGCGCTAAGAATCATGGGCCGGTGTGCTACTTGTTGCGGGACAGTCGGTTTTTCTCGGGTACGTGGAGCGGCGTTACTGCGGTGTTTCTTTTTCGTCATCATCATCATTTGAAGGTGCGTACATAGACCGCGAAAGCCATAGTAGCGAAGTCGCAAAAGCGGACGTCGCCAATAAATGGTTTCTGTTTCCCGAAATGCCACTAAAAGGTTCCTTAAGTGATGGCACAATGATAAATATTTTCATAACATTTTTTTATTTCAAAGTGTGCCTATTAAGTGCGAAATATTGGTATTTGTGCTGCTCAAAACTAAGCCAATAGGAGAAAGAGCCATCGCTTATATTGGATAAATATCACACTGGCATTCTGTTTCTCTCTCTTTTTGCAATTTATAGTCACAATATTCAATCTTAGGACATTGTTTACGGTAGAACAACGTTTATCTTTGCATTAGTTTTGGCCAAAAGTTGTAGTTCTGCACTCGGTAGCTCACCGGCCCATGATGCTTTGAGCGCCCATGGTGGCTGAACTGGCCGTCTGGAAACTCCATGTAAGCTCCCATAGACGGCAGCACAGCTTTCCCTCTAGGTAAGAGTAAGAAACTCTATGGCTGGTACTAATGAACTCAGACGGTTCCAGTCATTACTTGCTGGGAGAAATAAAAGAATAGGCGTAAGTGTGGGCGCCATCTTGATACGCGACCTTTGGTTTGGTTTGGCTTGTCTCTGCATTGAGACGCGTGCGATGGCCTGCTATGCAACAGGAAGTACACTACTACGTAATGTAAGGTTATGGGCAAATTAACGGTTTGACCTAAGTAGCTTTTCTTTTTTTTTTTTTTTTTCATAACGGGACTTCGGGTGCATAGGCAGGCAGCAGATCAAAGTCACTTTCATACAACACCGTATTTTTTTCTCGCTCATCCAGCCCTCCTACTCCGAGCAAAAATTTTAAAAAGATTTCTACTATCTTTTATCTGTGGCCACCTCATACTCGCCAACGCGAAGGCGAGCCTAGATAAAACTTTTGCAAAACTAAAAACGCGCAAAGCTATTTCTCTTCTCGGTTGGCACCTCAAACGCGTTGTCAGGGAGACATGCCGAAGCAGAAATGATATGTGACACTGCGGTACGCCTTTAGTTAAATTCTTATCGTGCTTCCATTTACTGGCGACAGCGGTTAGGCTTGACTTTAGTGTGAAGCACTACTCTGACGGCCAATCCCGATCGCGAATCTTGTGCGACACCTTATCTTTAAGAACTTAGTATAGCAACAGTATACATTTAACTAAGTCATGCATAGCATATATCACCCACTGCCTACCCAAGGCCACCGAGTGGACATTCACTGTGTGGAAGTGACCTTCGACTAAAACGCTTTCGCACGGATTCATCAGTTTTACCGGGGTCAAACCACGGCCAGCTTTTACAAATAGTGTTTACAGCTCATTCAATCGAAATGCCGCCGTTGCCATGTACTGTATGGGGGCCAAGAAAAATACGATGGACACTTAACGTCCGCTTTTCAATATGTGATATGGAACAACGTTAATTGCTTCCGTTTTCCGGCTCCCCTTGCCGCCATACACGGCGGCGTTAAACGCCGCCGTGTATGGCGTGTTACTCTTAAGACGAAGCTTTAGCATCGACCTAATTTTGATGGAAATGCCGGGTCATTAGACATCAGGCGTGGTTCGAAGACTGTGGTGTCCTGACAAAAGACAAGTCGCCTATCTTCTACGCTCCACAACAGCCCCGCGTTGTGTGGTTATGCTCTCTGAATGCACTGCTAATGCTTAATAAGCAATTGCTTGAGCGGTTCTACAGAGCGCCATTCGGGCCTTCCGCGTAGGCTGTGGTAGTTAACAAAGCTGCACGGTTCTGAATTGTTCGTCGCTGCATAGTTCATCGTTGAGGAGACTCGCCTAACCACGTTGGGCTAACTTTCAGAATTAGAGCGGCGGAAGAAGGTCAACACTCGCATTCACGTGTAGAACACACAGATGTACAGACGCACAACCAGTCACGCTCGCGTGCGCAGCTCTCAGTGTTTCCCAATCCATTCGATTCGTACACACCTGATGATGCTGTTTGCCACATCGCACTCACTAACGATCGCTGCTGCTGCTTGCTGTTTGCTGTGCTGCGCCGGTTCTAGGCAGAAGGAAATGCCATTCCTAGAGGATACCGCTTGGTCTTAACTCCGACCGTAATCTTATTTATTGATAGCCGCATTATTTCGGCCGGCGTCGCTCCCGGCCGTTTTCCGCTGAGCGTTCCTATTTAAGCGTCGCCCTCCGCCATGCGGGGAGTGGAAATTACTTTGCCGGTTGCTGCTGCTTTCTTCGTACGAAGCACTCCCCCGCCGCCACCACAACCTTATTCCGCCAGCCTCCAACCTCTCCCTACACTTTCTCAAACGCTCGTTCTACCACGCGACGCCGCTCTGCCTGTGTTCCCCACATGAAAAGGAGAAACAAAAAAATAAGCGAGCACGAGCGAAGAAGACAAAATTGGAAGAAACTTCCTCTCGTCGTTCCTCCGCGCGTTTTTGTTAAACAACCACTTGCGCGCATGATTGGCCCTATTTGTTTCTGCCCTCCTTCTGCATATAAAACGCGCGCAGCTCGTGCGCGCGCACTCCTTATTTGTCAGCTTCGCGCTCTTTATTCTCTTCGACGTCTTGTTCTTTTTTTTTTTTTCATTCCTTTTCTCTTTTCATTTTATCATTCCTAGCGCGCTCTTAATTTATGCGTCGATCTCACTGCGTTCGTCCCGTATTTGTCTTCCGCATATCCTTCTCCTCTAATTCTGGGCGCCAACTGTTTATCCCTTCCTTCCTTCCTTCCTTCCTTCCTTCCTTCCTTCCTTCCTTCCT
>JAJIZL010032345.1:0-16181 GCA_023969395.1 Amblyomma maculatum
TACCCTCGGACGCATGAGCAGTATTTTGTTCCTCAGTATCCTGTGGAGCAGCACTTGAGGACTCAGCCACAACGTCGACAGGAAGGTCGCCAGACGCATCAATTATCTCAGACGCCTCCATGATGTGCTCCCGTAATGCTTCGTCAGGAGGCCGGACTCGGTGCCGAAGCTTGTCCGCGTATGTAACCACACACTCTTCTGCTGTGTGGCCGAAGCGCCGGCAATCTTCGCAACGCGGCGTACGGCAGTGCCGACGAATGTGTCCTACACGATTGCAGCGGAGACAGAGAGGTGGTCGGCCAGGTATGAAAACGAGGCTCTGCACGCCACACACAGTTAGCTGATGTGGAACGTCACCAACGCTAACCCCTTCGGCAAGAGTCAAAGTCACATCTCGGCTGAGCGTCTTCATCTGTTCCATATCGGCAAATTTCCAGTTTTCCCTCGATCTCGAGGTGACTTTGCCATAAGCTTGGAGAGCTTCACAAATAAAGGAGTGATCCAAGCGTTCAGGCAGCCAGAGAAGTTTCGCCTTTATCTCCTTCGGTTCTGGATCTACAACAACACAGCGACGGTTCTTATCCAATAAATCTCCACATGAGACTAGTTTTGCTTTAGAGTGTGCTGGTTTACATGTAACCATCCAGACACGCGACATTTGAAATTGTCCGATAGAGCTTATTTCTTCCAAATCTACGGTAGGGGCGACCGGCGAGGTCAGCATGCAGAAAAACAGAGTCGACGACAAGCTTACCGGTTGGGAAACGGGGAAGGACAACACGGTAATCATTACTGCTGGCATTAACCTGAGCAGTACCTCGGCCAGAGGCCGATTGAAACTTTGTAGCGGAGAGCATCGTGAAACGCTACCACACGGTACGGCGTCTTCGTCCATCTCCGCGCCACTCCGGCCACGCTATCTTCGAATATGGCTTCTACAGCAGGTGAATCCAAGTTACGTGACGACAATACACGATAAAACAATAAGATGAGTACTGTGGCTCCGAACGGCGGCAATGCGTGTCGAGTGCTGAACCCTAGGGTATGGCTGCAGCGGTTTGACCGAACGAGCTGCATACGTACGCTGTCGTGTAAGAGACATTGGGTGAGAAAATAAAAAGGTATTGGCAGCGGTGGGGTTCGAACCCACGCCTCCGAAGAGACTGGTGCCTAAAACCAGCGCCTTAGACCACTCGGCCACGCTGCCTTCTTTTTGTTTTCTTTATTTCCTCTCTTGCACTCACAGGGCAATTTAACAAACACAAACACACACATCAAGGGTAAAATCTACGCGCCAGCCGTTCTCTTGCACGGCTGCTGTCATTAAAATTGTTTCATGTTGCAGAGATTATCTAGAACAGGCAACCAGTTAGGAGGTTCTGTTTGTACTTTGAAAACTTCTCGTATGTAATCGATACTTGCAATAAAGTTGTCCCGGAAGGGACGTACATCAAGGTCTGCATGGCGAACTGCCATTCTTGTCTTCCATATACTATGCAGTGCTAGAAGCATGAACATGTCATACGGGACACTATCTTCGTTTTCTGTTGGAAAAAATCGGATCCCGTAACTTGCAATGGGCAGGTCTTTCTTCAAAGTCCGCTGAAGAATGTCCCAGTGGAACACTGCGTCCCAGCAGTTTATAAACACATGTTCCACAGTTTCGGGTTGTTTGCATAGCAAACAACTCGTCGTCCATGGGACATATATGCCTTTATCTGCTATCCTCTGCTTCACTGGGAGGGTGCCGCTATGAAGCTTAAAAAAGAAAGTCTTAACTCCTGGCCTTACGATCATTCTTTTCACCCTCGATAGCACGTCCTGTCCAGGTCTCGAAATATACAGCGATCTGTACATTGGTATCGGTAGCATTATGTCAACCAAATCTTTGTACAATTTCTTTTGTGTCACAGAAGAGAGATAATCTTTCGAAAACCGTACACTCAAGATTTCAGACGTCTGTGCGACTTCACGAAGGTAACCTGCAATGCGGCTGCCCATCATTTCTTTCGATGACACACAAAGCCTGGCACATGGCTGCACAAGTATAACTGTATAACTGTACGTAGGAAAGCGCTATGTAGATCATGTAGGAAAAAAAACGCGATACGAGTTGTCTAATAAACAGATGTGTTAAGCCGACACCCCCGGCTCAAACAGAACAAAATAAATTTTTGCGGCTAGACTTTTCCCATCTGGAATTCCACACAAAAACAGCGAACACCCTGTGCAGTTTCTGCACGTTCACGCGTGCCATGCTGAGAACTTGTAGCAAATACCATATTTTTGACACCAAGAAAAGGTTGCACGCTGTTGCGCGCGCGAACACAGACAGGTCACGGCCACCCCACGCGGTGGTTTTCTCTTTTAACTTTTCCGCTTCCGTTGTCCAGTACCCTTTTGTGTCCTCGTAGACTTCTAGGGGCACTCCTAAATATTTGCAAGGTATAGGCGACCACTGCACACCTTAGACCACCTCTGGCGTTGCGCCCCAGTTTCCGTGCCAAAACCCAGCGCTTTTTTCCCAATTGATTGCACTTCCTGTCTGGGCACAGAAGGACTTTGTTAGCCTGATTACTTCGCTGACACTTTCACGATCATTACAAAGTACTGCCACATCGTCAGCGTAGGCGAGTATTTTAACTTCAGAGGATTCCAGCCGAAAACCGTTTATTTTTTCGCTTGCAGTTATTGCCAAGCACAAAGGTTCCAAAAAAATATTAAACAGCAGGGGCGACCGGGGACAGCCCTGTCGCACAGAGCTCCGGACCAGGATATCTGCACTTACTTCCTTATTAACAATGACCTGCGTGACGCAGTTGGAGTAAGCAATCTTGAGGCCATCCAAAACAACACAACCAATTTGCACGTGCTCCAAAATTCTAAACAAAACTTCGTTTGAGACACGGTCAAAAGCCTTCTGTAAGCCGAGCTGTAACATGGCGACTCTGCCCGAGAAGACATTACAAATTTCTAGCACGCTTCTTATAATGTGTATGTTTGTCGCTATTGTACGCCCCTTTATTCCGCATGTCTGATGCGCTCCTACCAGTTCTTGAATGACAGCTTGCACCCTCTTTGCCAAAACCTTCATAAAAATTTTGTAATCGGTATTCAGGAGACTAATTGGTCAATAAGATGTTACCGACAAAAGCTTAATGGGGTCGTCCGATTTAGCTGCACGATTGTGGCAGTTTGTTTTTCCCATACCCTTCTACGATCACTTCTTGCAGAGCAACTGCAACGTCCTGCTTGAACGCCTTATAAAACTCTGCTCCCAGGCCGTCCGGATCAGGTGTCTTGCCACCGCTTAATTCTTCTACTGCCGTCTCGATTTCTTTTACGCTTATCGGTGCTTCTAGCCTTTTTTGCAATGTTTCGTCAAGTTTTGGCATCGCCGCAAGGAAAGTATTCTCAAAATCGCCACCCATTGGCACAGTTCGCCTGAGCAATCCGCGATAATGTTCGACAAAAGCATCCATTATTTTTTGTCTGTCATTCGTCGTGTGGCCATTGTATACAATTTCTCTTATATCGTTCTTTTGAGCGTACTTCTTTTCTTCGCCCAACGCTCTCTTAGTTGGTGATTCGCCCAACCACAATTTTTCACTTCGCGCTTTTACAACCGCTCCTCTGTGTCTTTCCTTGTCAATTTGTTCTAGCTTATTCTTCACGCCCCTAATTTCCCGAGTCAGTAGGCCTGGTTGCACATTTTCTTCCTTCAGAAGTGCCTGGAGCAGGCCTTTTAATTTCATCTCTTTTTCTTTTATTTCAAAGCTTAGCACACCACCACGCTCTATCGCTTTTATTTTTACATTTTGCTTAAAAGCTTCCCATTTTTCGCACCACTCAGCTCCTGTACTGTCGTGGAGTACTCGTAAAGGGTCTGTCACAGTTTCTAAAAATATTCCGTCTCTGAGAAGGCTACTATTGAATTTCCACAGAGACCAAATAAACTTTGGCTTTCGCATCTTTGAATCAAGTGCGAAGAACACTAAGCTGTGATCACTTTAACTCACTGCACAGACACAGTAATCAACACAGAACATCATCTCCAGCGATATGTAGGCTCGGTCTAATCGTGCATGGCTCTGCTCCTGAAAATGCGTAGACATTACTCTTGCATTTGACATGCATAATGCATCTTCCAAGCCCTTTTCAGAGACAAGTTCAGCAAGACAGCAAGAGACAAGCGCTCAGCAAGACAGCGCTTTGGTCACGTCGCGTGACACTACTGTTGCGATCTTCTCTACAAACACAGTTGAAATCGCCGAGCAAAAAAATCCGCTTGTTGCAATCAAGCAACCCACCTATTTCTTTAAAAAAACTTGTCCGCTCACTCACTTGATTCGGCGCGTACAAAGAGATCATTCGCCACTCCGCACCCGATAAAGAGAAATCGCACACCACAAACCGCCCAGACGCCCTACTGGGTACTGCACTTTCAGCAACACTCAACGACCTTCTAATAAAGAGCACACAACCGCCGGACAGAGCTACAGAATGCGACACACACACATTGAACAACGAACGGAAAGGCAGTACCATGCGGTCCGTGCCTTCTTCACTGTCCACATTTGTCTCTTGCACTGCAATAAAATCGAGAGCATAGTCCTCGAAAAGTCTGCTTAGCTGATACTGCCTACGCCTAGAGGCGAGGCCACGAACGTTTATAGTGGCAAAACGTATCCCTCTTTGTAGCGTCATTCTGAAGTTGAGAGAGAGTGGCTATGAGGCGCTCACCAGTCCTTGTTCCCGCAGTGTCAGCCCGCAGCATTCCCTTGGTTCGTGGTTACAGCCTGTCCAAAAAACTCACTGTCAGGTAGGCGGGTTGTCCGCCCTCTTCACGCCTTCGACGACATTAGGCCTCACCTCAAGTTTTGGTCTTCTAACGAATGGCGTTTTTGGGGGCGGTTCTGGATCCGTGCCACTCGTCTCCGAATCGACTGCTTCGCGTGTTCGCTTTCCTGCTGAGCCGCCCTCGTTATGCCCCGTGCAATCCATGGAAGCTTCGTCGTTGCCCGCATCCAAGCTGTTGGCACTCGCCTGCAATACCTCTCGTCCGTCAGCGTCCTGGGCACAGCTAGCGTTTTGCCCCTCCGTCTTCGCCGCCTCTGGCGTATCCTCAACGGGAGTAGGCACTGGCACCGTGGGTTCCTTCAAGGCTTCTCCGACGCTGTCGGCATGACTTGTTGAAGAATTGTCAACAGCTGTCACAGGGGTGAGACTTTCTTCCGCCTCCACCTCTTCCATAGTCAACTCCAACTTTTCAGTGAGCGCTGTAGTGGCAGCTGCAGCATAGGTCCTTGTACAACGGTCCGCTGCATGCCCGAAACGCTTACACAGTTCGCACTTTGGGACACGACACGCACGTCGAATGTGCCCAAGTTGTTGGCACCGGAGGCATCGCGGTGCCCGGCCTGGCACAATAACAAGAGCCAGCTCTCTACCAACACGGATCTGGTGGGGTATATCATCCAGAGTAACACCAGCCTTCATCCTAAGAACGGCTGTGCGAGTCATGGTGCTCTGCTGGCTATAACCATCAACACGCCATTTGTCCATTCAGACTTCAATAACCCGCCCATACGGTGCAAGTGCCTCACGTACGTCTTCCTCACGTACGTGGAAGAGCAACCAGTGCAGTTTTAGCCGTACGTCCTGTTGATTTGGGTCAATAATCATGAACTTTTTCTTCTCAACGGTTAATTCCGGCTTCGCTAAAAGTTTCTTAACACCTTCGGCACTTTTGCACGTCACTGCCCACACATGGTTCATTTGATATGCGCCGAGCGCAAGAACTTCGGTGGGCGGCACTCGTTGAAAAAGTGGCTCTCGGAAATCTTCGGCGCGATATGGGCGCGCTTTCACGTCAGCGCGCAGAAAAACAGTATTTTCAACGACATACCCAGTTGGCAGAGGGGGGGGGGGGCAGAAGGACGACATAATCCTGGCTAACTTCTTTCCTGGTACCGCGGTCTTCAAGGCCCGCTGAGACCGCTCCAACGGAGCTCATGATACACACGTCCGTTGTGCTCGGAAGCCGGAAGTGAAATCCTCGGCCACGCTACCTTCGAATATAGCTTCTACAGCAGGTGGATCAAAGTTACGTGACGACAATACACGATAAAACAATAAGAGAAGTACTGTGGCTCCGAACGGCGGCAATGCGTGTCTAGTGCTGAACCCTAGGGTATGGCTGCAGCTGTTTGACCGAACGAGCTGCATACGTACGCTGGGTTCGAACCCACTACCTCCGAAGAGACTGGTGCCTACAACCAGCGCCTTAGACCACTCGGCCACGCTACATTTTGTTTTCCTTTATTGCATGAATTGGTACAAATACATCAGTAAAAGATCGTAGTTGCCATGCCCCTTGGCTGACAGCCGTGTCTAATGGACTTTCATTACAAGTTCGCCCATCAGACTCAAGACCTCCTCTGCAGCGTCTTGCTGCTTCAAAATTTCTTTTAGTTTACACACTTGTTCAACAAAATAATCACATACAGATCGTGCATCGACATCATAGTGTCTATAAGCCATCCTACTCCTCCAAATACTGCGAAGGCCCAATAGCATGATGAGGTCATACTGAAAATCATCATTAGCAGTTGTCAAGTACCGAATTCCACGTGGCGTCAATGGGAGGTCTTTTTTAAGTCTCCTTTGTAACACATCCCAGTAAAACACCGCATCTAAACAATCCAGGAACACGTGCTCAACTGTTTCAGGTTTCCTACATAGTAGGCAGTTCGAGCCCCAAGGTACAAAAAGGCGCTTTTCTTCGATCCATGTTTTGACTGGGAGGGTTCCTGTATGCAATTTAAAAAAGAATGTTTTTACGCCCGGTGCAACAGTCATGTTTTTAACTCGCTTGAGCACGTCTTTCCCTGGGCCTTCACAGTATAATGTTCTGTACAATGGAGCTGGGAACAATTGTGAAATAAGATCCTTGTACAGCCGCTTAGGTGGTACCGTCGCTAAATACTCTACAGAGTACCGCACGCGCAAAAACCTGAACGACCACACCACTTCTCGCAGGAAGCGTGACGCAGTGTATCCCCGAGCAGAGCATGAAGAGACTACAAACTCTGGAATTGCACTGGATAGCATGATTTGCATAAAGGTTCTAGGAATGCATCTTTTTGGTCACGTAGGAAACAAAACCTTAAAACCATCTGCCGCACATATAGATGCATTAGAGACAACCCTCCGTCTTTAACTCGCCGAAAGAGATTATCTCTGTTAATTCGTTCCCAGTTGGACGACCAAATGAAGACCGCAAATACACGATGGAACCTTTGTATATTGATTCGAGCACAATACAATACTTGAAGTAAATACATTATTCTTGCCATCAAAAAGGTATTGCATACAGTCACACGGGCGAAAATAGAGAGGTTACGTCCCATCCATCCTTTCGCCCTTTCCCGTATTTCTTCCGCTTTTTCATACCAGTAATTCGTATTTTCCCCGTATTTGTCCAATGGGACTCCCAAATAAACTCCGGGCTTTGTAGCCCATCTTACTCCATAGAAAATTTCCGGTTCCTGTTCCCATTCCCCGTGCCAGACTCCGAGACTTTTCTTTAAATTAACAGCACTACCAGTCTGCCTGCAATACCTTTGTGTTACTTTCAAAGCTTCCGAAACGCTTTCGCGGTCTTCACAAAAAAGCGCCACATCATCAGCGTATGCCAATATTTTCACTTCACATACTCCCAACTTAAAACCACGGATGTGTTCGTTAGCAGTTACCATTCTACACAATGGTTCCAAATATATAGCAAAGAGGAGAGGAGACAGTGGACATCCCTGCCGCACAGATGCTCTTTCATCACGCTACCTTCGTATATGGCTTCTACAGCAGCTGGATCCAAGTTACGTGACGACAATACACGATAAAACAATAAGAGAAGTACTGTGGCTCCGAACGGCGGCAATGCGTGTCGAGTGCTGAACCCTAGGGTATGGCTGCAGCTGTTTGACCGAACGAGCTGCATACGTACGCTGTCGTGTAAGAGACATTGGGTGAGAAAATAAAAAGGTATTGGCAGCGGTGGGGTTCGAACCCACGCATCCGAAGAGACAGGTGCCTAAAACCAGCGTCTCAGACCACTCGGCCACGCTCTTTTTTTCTTTATTTCCGAAGTATACATGAACAACAAATGGTCACACTTAATAAAACACTTCAGCTGCCCTTGAGCTGACGCGTGTGAGGTTAAAATTTCTTCAATTTTACCAGGTCATTCAGAACTTCTGCCCACTGTGGTGGGTCAGGGAGCGCGCATATACATTGCCGTAGATAAACAGCACTTTCAACAAAATTTTCACGTACACTGCGAATGTTAATATCTTCATGCATTACTTGCATTCGTGTTTTCCACAAGCTGTGGAGGCCTAGAAGCATTATTAAATCATAGGGTACGTCTTCGTTCTCCACCGGTAAAAACCGGATGCCATAAGGGTTTAGTGGCAGCTCTTTTTTAATTGTTCTTAGTAGCACGTCCCAATGAAATACTGCATCCCAGCAGTCTAAGAATTTGCACTCGAACACTCTACCCGTCAAAAGCTGGCTTCACGAAAAAGGAATCTATGTCCCTTGGACGACAAACTGCCAGCTTTGCAAGAAGCCAGAGACAATCGAACACCACTCGGCCACGCTACTTTTTTTTTCTTTATGTCTGTAGTATACATGAACAACAAATGGTCACACTTAATAAAACCCTTCAGCTGCACTTGAGCTGACGCGTGTGAGGTTAAAATTTCTTCAATTTTACCAAGTCATCCAGAACTTCTGCCCACTGTGGTGGGTCAGGGAGCGCACAGATACATTCCCGTAGATAAACAGCACTTTCAACAAAATTTTCACGTACACTGCGAATGTTAATATCTTCATGCCTTACTTGCATTCGTGTTTTCCGCAAGCTGTGGAGGCCTAGAAACCTTATTAAATCACAGGGTACGCTTCTTTCTCCACTGGTAAAAACCGGAGGCCATAAGGGTTTAGTGGCAGTTCTTTTTTAATTGGTCTTTGTAGCACGTCCCAATGAAGTACTGCATTCCAGCAGTCCAAGAATATGTGTTCGATTGTCTCTCGCTTCTTGCATAGCTGGCAGTTTGTCGTTCAAGGGACATAGATTCCTTTTTCGTGAAGCCAGGTTTTGACGTGTAGAGTTTTAGAGTGCAACTTAAAAAAGAACGTTTTGGCAGCCGGTCGAACTGGCATCCTCTTCACTCGTATTAAAATATCCTGCCCTGGGCCTCCACGGTAAGGCTGCCGATACAAAGGTGCCGGCAGCATGATTTCAACTAGGTCCTTATACAACTTTTTCTTGCCAACACTGTACAAATATTCAGGGGAAAAACGCACTTCTAACAACTTGTATGAGAGAACTACCTCGCGCAAATATCCTGTGACAGCACCACACATGTTTTCACGTGAGGAGACAACAAACCCGGGTAACAGCCTTTGCAGCCGCACTTGTATGACTGTTCTTAAGAAGGTGTCATTTTGGTCGCGAAGAAAAAAAAAGTGCGATACCACTTGACGCAGAAACAAATGAATCAATCCCACTCCTCCGCTTTTTAGAGAAAGAAATAAATTAGTTCGCCTCGTCTTTTCCCAAGTCGACGTCCAAAGAAAAACCGCAAACACACGATGAATTTTTTGAATGGCAGTTAGTGACGCACAGAGAACATTCATTACATACCATATCTTTGATATCAAAAACACATTGCAGATGAAAGCGCGTGAAAAGATTGACAGTTGCCTTCCCTGCCACGCTTCCGCTTTCTCTCGCTCTCTATTTGTTTCTTCCTTCAAGTGTAAGCTAGGATCACGATAACATTGTAGGGGCACACCCAGATTCTGCGTTGGCAATCAAGACCATTGCAATCGGGAGAAAGAAGCCGGTTCAGCGTCCCATAAGCCGTGCCAAAATCAGGAGCTTTTTCCCCAGTTTACCCGACTCCCTGTCTGGTCACAAAATTTTCGACAACGTCAACCACTTTACAAATGCTCTCTCTGTTTGTACAAAATACTGCAATGTTGTCCGCGTATGCAAGTAGCTTCACCTGCGCCGACTGCAGCCTGAAACCCGAGATGCATTCATTATTGAGAATGCCCAAGCATAATGGCTCGAGATAGGCTGCAAAAAGCAGAGAACAGAGTGGGCATCCTTGCCTCACCGAAGAACGCACTACGTGTCAGGGAGATCGCCATTCACTATAATACGCGTCGAGCAGTTTGCGTATGCCATTTTCACTCTTTCCACAATTACCGAGCCGAGGTTACAATGCTCTAGAATGGAGAAAAGGATGTCGCGCGATACGCGATCGAACGCTTTTTCCAAATCCAGCTGAATCATGACAACCTGACTTCCAAGCGTGTCTACACATTCCAGTACGGTTCATGCCACATGTATATTTGTGGCAATGCTGCGGCCTCTTATGCCGCACGTTTGGTGCGGTTCGACTAATTTGGCTATTACCAATCTGCAATCTTTTCTCTAAAACCTTCATAAAGACTTTGCAATCAACATTTGTCAGGCTTATTGGCCTATAGGACTTC
Source organism: Amblyomma maculatum (assembly GCA_023969395.1). Taxonomy (NCBI): domain Eukaryota; kingdom Metazoa; phylum Arthropoda; class Arachnida; order Ixodida; family Ixodidae; genus Amblyomma; species Amblyomma maculatum. Next base: position 10,573 of record JAJIZL010032345.1, read on the forward strand.
AACAGGCGTTTCTCTGGATCATCACTTTTTTGGAATAAGTACGATGTGTGACGTAGTAAATGATAATGGCACTTGTTTGTGTTCGTAGGCTTCTGTTATCACTTTCAGCATAAGGCTGGAAACAGTTTTTAAATGCTCTGTAAAAGGAGGCGCTCAGCCCATCTGGTCCAGGGGCTTTCCCACACGGGAGGTCATCTATGGCGCTTTCGATCTCTTGCACTGTAATAGGCATTTCAAGGCTCTCTTTCACACGATCTTCGAGCGTTGGCATTAGCCGTAAATACTGTAATGGAAACCCTTCACTATGTTCGCGCGTATTATTCGGAAGCTCAGCAAAATGTTTCATAATCGCACACTTTATATCTTTAGCATCGTTCTTAATCTGCCCTTCATGTCTTATTTGCCTGATTTTCTTCTGGCAAGCGTACCTTTTTTCATCTGATAGCGCTCGCTTTGTCGGCGCCTCGCCAGCCCACAGTTTATTGCTTCTTGCGCGTATAACCGCGGCTGTGTACTTCTCAGCGTCGATTCTTTCTAAATCAGATTTCACATCTCTTATTTGCTTAGTGAACTTTCCTGGCGCACAGCTTTTCACGCACAACATGCACTCAAGCTGTCCATGAAGTTCCTTTTCTGTTTCTTTCTGTTTGTACCGCACCTTGTACCGCTTATCTTGACGCACCTTCATGGTCCTGTGACGGAACTTGCAAGGCTTGCAGAGTTTCATTCTCATGACTGGGGACCGTCACCTTATGCTTTGTTAAAACAGTCATGGAATGAGAGTCCTGTTTTGTTGACTGACCTCTAATGTCAGCAGCCTCCTCCGCATCCGCCTCGTCCATAATTAACTCGGACGAGTCTTCGCTGGTCCCAGGTCCGGCAATGCTAGCGTAGGTACGTGCACAGTGGCTGTCTTCATGCCCGAACCGTCGACAGGTTCCGCAGCGAGGAACCCGGCACTCTTTGCGAATGTGACCCGTACTCCGGCAGCGTAGGCACAACGGGGGTCTGCCTGGCACAATGACGAGCGCCAGCTCACCGCTAACGTTCAACTGATGCGGGAGGTCGTCAAGCTTCATGCCAGCTTTCAGCTTCAGCGTGACGAGTCTAGTTGTAGAGCCCTTTTCTAGCATACCTTTAACACGCCAGCGCTCCCGGGAAACTTCCGACACCTTTCCGTACGGCGCAAATGCAGCACGAACATCTTCGTCTGGCACGTTGTGTAGCAGCCAGTGAAGTTTGAGTCGCACGTCCTGGTTCGCCGGATCAATCACCAAGCAGCGACCGTTTTTCACATACAGCTCACCTACACATACAATCTTGTTCACCGCTTCAGTATCCTTGAGAGTGACTGCCCAGACGTGGCTCATCCGATACGTCCCCATTGCGATAACATCGGGGATTAGCGAGTGTTGTGCTAAAACATCCCGGAAATCTTCCACCCGGTACGGGCGGGCCCTGATATCGGCGTGCAAAAAAACGGTATCCAAAACAAACCGACCTGTTGGCAGTGCAGGCAAAACAACCCGGTAAGTATTGCCCCGTTCAGCAGTCCTGTTACCGCGGCCTGACATGGCCGCTGAAGCCGCTCCTGAGGAGCCCTGCATCCTGCGTCCGTTCACTGGCGTGGCCGGAAGCAGAATCCTCGGCCACGCTACCTTCGAATATGGCTTCTACAGCAGGTGGATCCAAGTTACGTGACGACAATACACGATAAAACAATAAGAGAAGTACTGTGGCGCCGAACGGCGGCAATGCGTGTCGAGTGCTGAACCCTAGGGTATGGGTGCAGCTGTTTGACGAACGAGCTGCATACGTACGCTGTCGTGTAAGAGACACTGGGTGAGAAAAAAAAAATATTCGCAGTGGTGGAGTTAGAACCCACGCCTCCGAAGAGACTGGTGCCTAAAACCAGCGCCTTAGATCACTCGGCCACGCTACCTTTTTTTTTTTTTTCTTTATTACCGACTTGGCAACTACAAAGAACGATGAAAAGTCGCATGGAATTAAAAACACAAGTCACTTTCTTACAGGTTTCTTGTGATAAAATGGATTAGGTGACATGAGCTTGTCCAAGACTGGCAGCCAATCCGGGGGTTCAGATTGCCCTCCGAAAACATCACGCGTGTACATTACACTTTCAACAAAGTATTGATGGGCTGGGTGTACGACAACATGCTCATGCCGAACATCCATCCGCGTTCTCCATATGCTGTGCATACACAAGACCATCAATAAATCACTGGGCACTTCTCCTGGCTGGGCGCATGGAAGGTAGCGTATGCCAAACGGCGTTATTGGTAAGTCCTTTTTAATAGTGCGCTGCAGCACGTCCCACAAAAAAACCGCATCGTGACAATCAAGGAAAATATGCTCTATGGTTTCCAGCTTTTTGCAAATTAAACAGTCAGCAGACCAAGGCACGAAAAGGCCTTTGCTTTCCAGCCAGGGCTTCACCGGAAGAGTGCCGGTATGCAATTGAAAAAAGAAAGATTTAGCGGACGATCTGATGGGCATTCTTTTCACTCTCTTCAACACGTCCCGCTCCGGACCCAAAGCATATACAGCGCGATAAAGAGGCACAGGTAAAAAGGTTTCCAATAAATCTTTGTACAGCCGTTTTCGCGTGACAGTACACATATACTCATTTGAAAATCTCGCCTTCACTATTTGGAAGGAGGCGACAACTTCGCGAAGAAAAGCACTTAGAGCCATTGGCCCTGTAGACATAGTCGAAACTACATATTCCGGCAGTGAATCACGCAATCGCACTTGGATTACCGTTCTAAGAAAAACATCGCTTTGTTCGCGCAAAAAAAAGAACCTGGTTACAATCTGCTTTAAGTATAAATGGGACAATCCCAGTCCACCGTTATGCACCGTATGAAAAAGATTGCATCGACTGGTACGCTCCCATGTTGAAGCCCACACAAACGTGGCAAATACCCTATGCAGTTTTTGAACAGAGATTCTTGACATAGATAACACTTGCAGCATGTAAAAAATTTTTGCAACTAGGAACATATTGCAAACGGTAGCTCTTGCGAACATAGAAAAGTTATGTCCTCCCCATTTGTTTGTTTGGGTTTTCACTTGCTCAACTTCCCCGGCCCAACATTCCTTGCTTTCACGGTAATGCTTTAGTGGCACACCAAGGTAATTGCCTGGCGTTGTTGTCCATTGCATACTGGAGAACAGTTCAGGCGCGTATTGCCAGTTTCCGTGCCAAAATCCTAAACACTTTGCCCAACTAATTTCACTTCCACTTGCAGTGCAAAAAGCAGTGGCTTCTTTTACAACTTCTTGCACGCTCTCATGGTCAGTACAAAAAACCGCAATATCGTCCGCGTATGCCAAAACCCGAACTTCACTTTGAAAAAATCTATAACCGCGTATGTTTGGCCTTGTAAGTAATCTTAAACAGAAAGGCTCCAGATAAAGCGCAAACAAAAGGGGAGACAGAGGACAGCCCTGCCTTACTGACGACTGGACAGGTATACGATCGGTTAAATGCTTATTCACGACCAGTCTCGCTGAACAGCACTCGTAAACCATTTTCACGCCATTTGTAATCATGGAACCAGCATTGACATACTCTAGAACAGAGAACAAAATTTCATGTACCACTTTATCAAATGCTTTGTGGAGGTCTAATTGCATCATGGCTACGTGGTCATGCATCGCGTCACAACATTCGAGAACACTCCTTGCTGCGTGTATATTAGTAAAAATGGTCCTTCCTTTTATACCGCATGTCTGATGTGGGCCTACAAGAGAAGTAATTACACTTTGGAGTCTTCGCCCTAATACTTTCATGTAAATTTTATAGTCAACATTCGTTAGACTTATAGGACTGTAAGACGCTACAGACTGAAGCTTAACTGGGTCATCTGTTTTCGGGATTAGTACAACGTGTGACATTCGAAAAGACGGAGGAGGTACGTTCTTTTCGTAGCATTCACTAATAACTCTTTCCAGTAAAACAGCCATTTCATTAGGAAAGGCCTTGTATATGGCAGCACCAAGACCATCTGGTCCGGGTGACTTATTGGAATTTAATTCCCCGATAACGGCCTCAATTTCCTCGGAAGTAATACTTGCTTCAAGTGTCTGCGCAACTTCGTCTTCCACTCTTGGCATCAGCGACAGAAAGTCTTTTCTGAAGCGTTCAATGTCCGGTGTTTTCAGGCTAAACAATTCCCTGTAAAATTCTACAAACGCCCGTTCAATCGTTTTCTTTTCCGAGGTAACTACGTTCTGATAGCAGATTTCTTTTATCTCTTTTGACACTGCGTACCGTTTTTCATCACTAAGTGCCCTTTTCGTGGGCGTCTCTCCGAGCCACAATTTTTCGCTGCGTGCCCTTATCACCGCACCGCGATACTTCTCTTCGTCTATCACCTCAAGTTTGGTTTTTATCTTTTTTATATCTTGGGAAAACAAGCCAGGCTTAACGCTCTCCATGCTAAGCATGTATTCAAGTGTGTTTCAAAGTTCTTTTTCTTGTTCTCTTTCTTTACGTCGGAGAGTGCATGCTCGGTCAATAGCAGCTATCTTTATCTCGCACTTAAACTGCTCCCATGCTTGTATAAAATTAGAGTCATTTTGCAACAGATGCGTAATATACTCTTTCACTTTAGTGATAAACTCTTCATCCCGTAGCAGCTTTTCATTAAATTTCCATAGCTCCCAATTGAACTTTGTTGTCTTACTTTTCATGCCTAGAGTAATCATTACGAGGGAGTGGTCACTAAAGCTCATGGGAAGTGTTTGATATTCCGAGCACAGGGGCACACAATCAATAGGAACATATATTCGGTCCAACCTTGCATGACAGCTACCTTGAAAGTGCGTGAACATTGCTTGGCCTTCATGCGTCAGTATACAGCCAGCATCTTCAAGCTCTGCCTCATTAACAATGTCAATAAGTAACTCTGCGCTCTTGTCACGAAGGACACGGTCTGTTGTTCTATCTTCCGGTCTACAGACACAGTTGAAGTCTCCAAGCAGGAGAACACGCCTCTCATGTATTAGGAAGGCTTTCATATAGTGGAAAAACTCTTCGCGCTCAGACGTTCTAGTAGGCGCATAAACACAGATCACTCTCCAGTCCAATCCAGAAAAACTGAAATCACATATCAAAAGCCGACCACTCTCACACGAGAACACAGACTGTACGCACTCTATGCAATTTCGAATGAAAATGACACATCCCCCCGATCTTCCAACCGCATGACAAACGCAAACACTATATCTAGAACGATATATTTCAGCCATTTTATCTATTTGTTGTTCGCTTTCCATTTTGCTCTCTTGAACTGCTAGCACATCAATTTCATTTTCCAGCAGAAGGCGGTTCAGCTGCTGTTGTCTCCGACGCGTTGACAGCCCTCTCACATTTAGCGTGGCTACGCGCAAGCTAGTTGATAAATTGGTCGCCATCTCAAGAAATTATAAATCGCGAAACATTTCACTCACATCTCTTCTGCAGACAGACAGCATTGCGGTTCAACTGTTGCATGGGTTAACCATCCTTCCGTTTTGGCGAGTCTGTCCATTGTTCCAAGCGCTCCTCCCGATCATGGACCGGGCTTGTAACGTCTCGACCG
>JAJIZL010032347.1:0-18530 GCA_023969395.1 Amblyomma maculatum
TATTTTGCACAGCAACAAAGAATATTCTTTATGACTCGACAATTAATTCGTGAGCCATTCTTAGCAGCTTCTCTTTCTTATGAGCATGACCTAAATAGCAACTTTACTTTTTTGAGGTTTCAAAGTGGCTTTATAACAGCATGTCCATGCTGCAGCTATAAAAAAAGTATGCATACTGTTTGTAAGTGACTTTTCTGCAGAAGAAAAAAAGTATGCCAGGAAGTGAAAAATGAACAATTCATTTTCTTCGGATTAACTCACGATTACTTCCTTGATTGGCTGCTACACACGACACTAATCTTCAGAACATAAAGTGCAAGCAAACACATTCGCATACTCAAGCTGCTTGCCCATCTGAAGTGCCCTAATATGCAATGACGTCCTCAGACAGAACAGCCTAGGAGACCATGGCAACAGCTGACCGCACTTTGTGGGCATGTGCTTAGCCTAAGGCCGCGGTTCCTCCACTTGTACAGCATAGGTAGGCAAATAAAGCATTTATCACCATTAATCATGGTAGTGCCTTTTGAGAATCATGTGACGGAAGAACACACTTACGAGCTTAATGCTGTTCACGGGACGCCTTTAGCAACCAAGCAAGCATCCACCCTGAGCAAGCAGCTGTTTTCCAGGAGAACATTTTCAAAAACAGTGTACACCTGGAAGTGCAAGGAACAAAACTGTAATGCCTCACTCAACCGGACGTAAACGTGACTGCCGATGCATATTTGTGATGATAAAAAATGGAAGTTATTAAAGTATGTATGCACAAGAACACATACTTCTGTGTCTACGGAAGAAAATTAGCGGTTACAGCACTGCCAAAACAAATAGCGCCTACGCGCCTCTCATGTTCGAACAAGCGACAATGCCACTGCTCCCAGTACAAGAAAATAGCGCTTGGTAAAACTGAGGCTTCAAAATATGTGCTAATGAACAGAAGTCTACACGCTTTTGCGCGTATTTTAAACTTGCAGTTGCGGAAAAAAAATAGAAGCGAACCTTACCTGAATGACTCCATTATTGTCCGGAGACCGTTGATGCCGTTGGCGAGCGAGCATTGAAAGCAAGTTGCAGGTCATATCCTGTGTGCGCGCTGCAAATGGTGAACACTGCGAATGCTTGAGGCTTGCGATGCATTTCATAATGATATAACAGGGTAGTTTAAGAGGTCAAGCCGGCGGTAATAAAGGATTGCTAAGCGAAATACGATGTAACTGACAGGCCGCAAGAACAAACAACGCACAGCTAACGCAGCGCTTGAACTGAACAAGGAGAGGAACAGTTGCGCAACGCAAAAAAAAAAAAGAAAGAAGAGGGAGCATGAGTTTGATAACTATCAAGTATTTGTGAATGCATAAATTATTTTCAAATAATAAAGTTCATTTATGAAGTTAGATGGTCGTAGGTTATTCATTTCTTCAGGTAAATTTGGTTTCAGCAGTTGACAGTTTCGTAGTTGAAAACAGTAGCAGACGACACGCCTGGAAGCCTTTACCCTTGATAGCTGATTACTACTATTTAATGCGGTATCACGCAGACAGGAGGAAAAAATGAAAAAGAAGCCTGCTTCAATGTCCAATACGGACACTTGTGCTGCCCGAGCAACAATAGAAACATGTGTGGTACGGAAAGTTATAATTTCTTTATCGCAGGAGTAAAACAACGTTTAACGCTATCTAAATCTGCAGGAGTAGAATGTTCACTTTACTCATTTTTTCTTGAAAGATTGAAAGGCCATTTCACTCTTCCTCGCATATGGCAGGAGTAAAGTGAGATCTGCAGGAGTAATTAGGCTGTTTGACTCTTGAAATAAGAGTTCCAGTTCTTAGAGTGTGTACGTCGACGTGAACCACAAAACTTGGGACGAAATTCTTCCCTACGTCACGTTCGCCTACAATACGGCATGCCAAGACACCACTCGTATGACACCATTCAGCCTCCTTCGCGTGCGATCAGTAACAACTATGCTGGATGCAATGTTGCTCCCGAATGCACCGATGATCTCAATCAGGACACACACTAAACAATTTCTGACCCTTAAGGGTGGAAAAAAGGGTGCGCCGCGTATTTGCACCCAATAGCGCACCCTTGAAACACCCTTTTTGGCATTATCTCACTTTTAAGGGTGAGAAAAAGGGTGCGCTACAAATTGCACCTTATTTCGGCCGATGCACCCTATATTAAGGGTGCAGAATGGGGCATTTACCAAAAGGGTGCAAACGACGGCGCTGAAAGGGAGCGGCAACAAATGAGTGCTGCAAGTACAGTATATATTCGAATGGTGTCACGTCACAAAGCGTCGTTGTTAATATGTATCACGAAAAAATAAAGTGGAATTGAGCGACGGTAACCACAGAAAATATTGAACGTTTGTATACGATATATAATCTGTCAGGAAAGTTGATTAGTTCGATTTCATTTTTTTTTCAAATGTATTGCAGTTAGCATGCACATATCACTCACATGACCTTTGCATCAGCAAAATACAATCAGTGCTGGTTTAGAGAGTGCATGAAAAATTGTAATGATTGTAAAATTGATGGCAGTGTGGGAAATTTGTTTGGGAGAATAGAAGTACTAAGTCATATTAGAGGGATGTTGGGTTCACGCAAGAAAATTTGGGATTTTCGGGTTGTTAGAGTTGGATGACAATGAACAATGAATGAACCAAATCTTGGAGGGTGAGGCGGCATAATGGGTGAAGGTACTCTTAAAACTAAGTCAGCTGACTGAAAATTCTGTATAATTACATGTTTGCGCGTTTTTTGTTGAAGCTGTCAAGCGAATGTGAGTACCGAGCCCCCACTTCCAAACATGGTTTTATATTGCAGAGATTCAACTGAGTATGTGCATTCTGCGATATTCTCGGTAACACACGTTCGCCGCCGAGAATGCCTACATTTCATCAACACATTGACTGCGTACACGTGAAGAGTTTGCAGCCTTTGCACCTATAGTACGGCACCTCTTCGAATTACGTACTGCATAGCTGTTTTAAAAAGGCTGCATTTGATTTCCTTACACCACATCGAATAAAGCCCTTTTAAAGGACAATAAACACTAAATGTTGTTGGCAGTTTTCTTTTTGTTAAGGTGCGCAAGACATTCGTATATATGGATTACCAATCGGCTTTTGCCTACGGCCACTCAGTATTTTTTTTTTTTTGCGTTTCTTGCTAGTTTCGGTTTCAGCAGCTGAGAGATGGCTGTGATATCACAATCAAATCTACTTGACGCTCGGCCTAAAAAACAGCAATATAATTGCAGACGCTTCATCTTTTGTAATTCTTGTCCTCCAAGAAAGACGGCTTTAGTTTTCTGCTGAATTAAAACAACACTGGAGCGATTTTATCGCTGTTTTATTCATGCCTCACGTGACCTAGACTTGACTGTGACGTCATAGCCATAGCTCGACGCCTTAGTCCTTAGTCGCGGAGGTTCCAGCCCCCGTTCCTCAGGCTTGCGTGCCAGGAGCGGGGTGTAGGGGGCCTCCTAAATCGATGGAAATTAAAGTTTTAGTCAATCAATCAATCGACTGTTGAAAGCGAAACCAAAACTGTTGATAAAAGAAATTCGATTATAAACTATACAGCGAGCGTAAGCGAATATCATAAGACGATTCATATACAGTAATGTCTTACGCATTATTACAAATGATAAAACACGAATTCAAAAATGAAGTGTCTATACTCCTTTAAAATGCGTAGGAAACGACGCACAGCACTAATTAGAAAGGAGAAAAAGAGAAAGTTATCTGCGTCGTCTGATCTTTGTCGGCACATCTACCAGGCAGCTTTGTTCAGCACCGTATTATCTGCGCGCATAGCCAGACACTTTTGTGCACAATAGACAACGGACTTCCTACTCGGGTTCCAATTCTGCTGCTTCATTTGCTATGCTGCCGATTATATATTTTAGACAGTTGCCTCGTTTTCGAAACTAATGATTTTCTACAACAAAATTTCATGTGCACTTTGTTCGGCTTCGCTGATCCACCACCGGAAAATGAGAATCGTGTTAATGATGTCATCTGAACTGGCACGTGCACTTTTCAAACTCAATTGCAAAGCAAGCAACAGGTCGTTATTTCACATTGCCACCAACTGGCAATTTCATGGGTATTGCTCCAATTTCTGCTGCCGTCAATATGCCTTTATGCCAAAATAAGGCACTAGAAATAACACTACAAAACAGAAAACACTCAAGCTTCATTTTTCCAACGAAACCGAAACAGAAACGAACTATCCTCTATGCTTTCACCCTTTCACAGCCAGGCGGCCGCCGGTAGCTACCTTCCTCTCCAATCTCCTTCCATCGACCAAAAATGGGAATCATATCGACAAAAGAAACTTCAAGTGCAGGCCCTCGTCCAAAGTAAAATAAGACAGTCCACCGATCGCTGGATGGCTGATATACACGATGCCTCTAGAGGCGGAGCAAGAAAATTCTGGAACCATATAAGCTGGCTAGGGAAGAAGAATCAAAGAAAGCAAGATCGGATTCAAGATAACGAGGGAAATTGTTTAAAGGGGGACAACGCAGTGAACTACATTACATCAGTTATAGCCGAGTCATTTAAGAACGACGATAGGGTAATCTCCGCAAATTAGGAAGCAACACAAGGTAGCAGAATACAAAGCACCTTAGAACTGACCAATCTAAACTGAAAAAAGGCAGAAAAAAAATATTCCTAAAAACACATCTACAGGAATAGATGGAATTCCGATCAAGCTGATTAATGAACTCGGTCCAAAAAGTAAGGAAACGTTGTTAAAAGCTTTGGAAACAGTCATAGCGAATAAGCAAATTCCGGACAGCTGGCGGCAGAGTAAAATGAATTTGATTTATAAGGGGAAAGGAGAAAGGATGCACATAAAATCCTACAGGCCGATTACCATAACATCTGTAATGTACAGGTTAGCCATGCAGGCGGTGATATTAAAGGTGCAAGCATGGGTTGAAAGTAACAAGATACTCGGAGAACTTCAGAACGGCTTTAGAAATGGTAGGCGCTTAGATGATTGCCTGTTCGTGCTTACCCAATGCATCGAAATATCTAGAGTGGAAAATAGGCCTTTGTATTTGGCCTTCCTGGACATAAACGGGGCGTACGACAACGTAAGCAGGGAACTCCTGTGGAACATATTAAAAGAAGAAGGTATCGGTTATAAGATAATAGAGTTCCTACAGGAAATATACCGGGATAACAAAGTAGAAATTACGTGGGAAGGGATAAGAAGTACGGAGGATGTCAAAGTATGCAAAGGATTAAGACAAGGCTGTCCTCTATCACCGGTGCTGTTCATGCTTTATATGATAAACCTGGAACGGAGGATACAAGACAGTAACCTAGGTTTTAACCTGTCATACAGATTAGGTGGAAAGGCGATAGAGCAGCGCCTCCCCGGTTTGATGTATGCAGACGATATTGTGCTGCTAGCTGAGAGTCTGGAAGAATTGCAAACTCTAGTTAAGTATTGCGGAGACGAAGGGGACGCTCTAGGCTTCAGTTTCAGCGCAGTTAAGTCGGGTCTGATGATTTTCAACGGCTCAACTGATCAGGGTCTTAAAATTCAAGGCCTTGAAATACCTAGAGTAGCAGAATATAAATATTTGGGGGTATGGATAAACGAAGGATTGGCATACATTGGAAAGCATGAGCAATCACTTAAGGCCAAAGGGCGAAGGAATGCCGGGATAATGAAGCATAAGGCATTGTGGGAATACAATAGGTATGAGGTATTGAGGGGTATTTGGAAAGGAATTATGGTGCCCGGACTTACTTTCGGAAATGCGGTTTTGTGCCTAAAATAAGAGGTACAGTCGACATTAGAAACAAATCAGAGATCCGTTGGACGATTAGCACTAGGTGCCCACGGCAAAACTACAAATGAGGCGGTACAGGGAGATATGGGCTGGGCATCTTTCGAAGTACGGGAAGCTCAGAGTAAAATATTATATGAGGAACGCCTGAGGAAATCGGACAGTAACAGATGGGCAGCTAAGGTATTTAAATACCTGTACCTAAAAAGCGTTGACTCACAATGGAGGAAAAGAACTAGGAAACTAACTAGTACGTATGTTAGTAACAAGGATGGAGAAATAAAGAGCATTAAGCAACAGGTGAAAAACACAGAAGGTAAAAATTGGATAAATTCGATGGAAAAAAAACAGAGTGTGGAATTATACCGAAAGTGGAAAATGCAGATCAGGGAGGAAGATTTCTTTGATAACTCAAGAGGCAGTGCCCTACTTTTTGAAGCTAGATCAGGGTGCCTTAGAACACGCAGCTACAAAAAGAAGTTTAACAATGGAGATGACGCATGTGCTGTATGTGAAAACTCCAGTGAAACAATTGACCATATTATACTCGAATGCAATGGTATCCATCCGGAAGTTGATGCAGGTGCAATCACTGTTCCTGAAGCTCTGGGGTTTAGAGATAACAGTGGCCGGGTGAATAAACCGGCGGTGGAAACTAGGAAAAAACGGCTGGAAGATTGGTGGCTTAAAAGCAGAGAAGTGACATAATGTTAGTAATGTAGGAGCAAAATTTAATAAATAGAATGATGGTTTAGTTAACAATTCTAAATCAATAATTAAGATATATGGAGAAAAATGAGCATGATAGCTACTGCTACCACCCCGTTTCAAAGGGGACGCTCCTGTATTCCATCCATCCATCCTCTCGCCAACATGGCGGCTTGCACGCTGCGGACTTGACCACATTTCGACGGTCGTTAATCTGCAGCATCGATTGCGAACCGTCGGTCGTGAAATGTGCTGCGTTTCGCGTGCATAATTGTTGCAGAAGTTTGTACGCCTGTGATGTGATGTTTCGGGCAAACGGGCATTATTCGTGCCGGCTAGTTTTCAGTGTTCGTGCTCTTTGCTTTGCTCAAGCGTATTGGTTGGTTCATCGTATCAAGTTTGAGAAGCTCGAAGGAAGAATGCGTGAAAATGTTTTTCTGCGTGACCAACTGAACCCACTTGTTGATTCGGCACCGGTGGTGCGAAGGCGAACAGCTTTCTGGACGGCTTACGCAATCATCTGTAAAGGTAAGCATACTCAATCACATTCCGAGGCGGGCAGTGCGAGAACAGTAACAATGGCCTACCGCATTGCTACACTGTTTGTCGTTTGTTTGGGAACGTGACAGAACGGGCTGGAACGGAACGCGCTTGATTTCAGCTGGCTGCAAAAATAACGCTCATGAAGTTGGATGTCGCGGTGATTATTTTCGCAGATTTGCTGCTAGAAAATAGAACTCCTTCCTTAAAAAAAAATACACATGCTGTGCTTTCTTGCCTTACGCGCAGGAGGTTCACGAATGGAAGTTGGGTGATGAGCGCTGATTTGTCAGTCTCGGCCTCGTTCTACTCGTTTCTATTAGTGCTAATTCTCTTTATGGGGCAAAGTAAAGGAAACGCACTGTGTTGATACATAAAATGTTTAGCTGACTTTCGAGATAACGCTAGCACTTTGCGGACCTAGGAACTCAAACCACTTTCCCATCCGTCATCGCGGCTTTTCCGCTCCGTTGATCATCCCTAGGTAGCAGGTTAAATAGAGGTGAAATAGAGAAGCGCATGGTATGGTGCCTTGTGAGTTCGTGTAGCGGATTTACTGAGGTCTAAAAATATTCTTTAGCCATCCTGTATGGTCATATCCCATTTGCCTCTGCGGGACTTTAAACCGTATAATTTAAAAAAACCCCATTTTGAGTGGCTACTATGCCCAACCGATGTTATTTTTCCCCAACAGGATTTACAGTTTTAATCGCAATATTAGCTGATTTTATCGATAGGGTCTTTTATCCGCTTGCCTGGCGAATAAAGTCTTGCTTTTGGGTTGTGATGCTTTTCTTATGGTTTTTACACTTGCTTCCTACAGTCCTTTATATTTTGTGTTGTCAGTAGTGGGCATTACAATGAATGGATATTTGCAGGTGATGCTTCTGCATTCAAGTAGAAGCTGACAGCTTAGATTCTAGGCCAAAAAGCATGCAGTAAGTTGCTGTGACAGTGTTGCTATGTTTTTTGTTCTGACCAAATGTTCACTTTCTTCGCTCTTTTCCTTAAATCTACTTTTTGGAGCAGTTCTATTTGCCTGTTACAATAGCCGTTATGTAGGCCAGCTAGTTTCTTTGTTTTCAGTTTCTGCGTTTGGTTTTGAATCAGCATTTTCGTTTTTGTTTTGTTTTTATACTGTGCTTGCTTTGGGCACAGGCCGATCGATCGCAGTCATGGCTTCAAATTGGCCTCTTCCTGGAGCTGTTCTTGCGCGACACAAACTATGGATTTCGTAGTCAGTAAAACATTGCTTTATGAGCCTTGCGAGCAAAATGAGATTAAAATTGACAAACCGCTCTAGAAGCAGAAAAAAAAAAGATTGCATATGCTCTACATTTTTTATTTTTGTTCACTCCCTGAATTTTCAAAACTTAACCTCCTCGGTTTTATGGCTCGCATTCTTTTTTCTTCCTTTCGTGTGATAGTATGCCTTGCAATAAAGAACGATTTTTTACAAAAATTGGTACACACCGGATTCCTAAAGGAAATATACTAAGCCCCATTGATAAGTGGTTCTTGCTAAATTTCCTTTGGATCACATTCATACCGTCCGATATTCACATCTCCATTTTTTGTTTTTGGTGCCAAAAGTAAGGTTTCACATTTGAATTTTATGCTGTCATTATTGCTTTTGAACCTAATGGAGGACATCTCATCAATTGGTTTCCTTCCGCAATTTCTGCCAAGATATTTAAAAACAACTTTCTTAAACACCACTTATTCAATAGGATTTTTTTTTCATTCCTTCTGTGGGCCAGAATACAAAGATCTGCATGTTTTAGAACTCTGGAAATGCCTGTGTTGTACTGGCACTCATGTAGCTGCAAAATGCCTGCTAAAAGTTAGCAGAATTTCTGACCAATACTATTTTTTATTTTTTTTCCGGAAATCAAAAAGCTATCTCTTGTAATATTTTAGTAAAGGGAGCAATATTGTGGAGAATGGTGCATCAAAATTTGCATAATGTGCTCCAGCTTCTTTCCACACTCTTGTGGAGTATATTTCTGTCAGTGGTTATATAACTGAATATGTAACTTACTTTTACATTTTTCAAAATACTTTTTTGCCAAATCTGATTGCACTTTAGGGCATGCCAATGCCACTATTACTGCTGATCAGTCTTTTTTGATACAGGCTTGTCTATTTTACCTGCAGCTACTTTGGAACCCTTTTTGATACAGGCTTGTCTATTTTACCTGCAGCTACTTTGGAACCCTCTTCTATGTCACCACTCATCACTGACTAGGACAAGGTGGCTCAAGCCGCAGTGCATTCTGTGGATCCAGCTTCAGACCATTTCTTGCCTGTCGACTGCACTGCTGCACGCCCTCTGAGCTCTGGTATATTTATTCAAGCCATCACCCGCCTGCAACTAGAGAGAATGGAGTCATGCAGTCACATTTTCAACTCAGGTTAGTTACGAGACTGGTAAACAATTCTTAATTTTTATATATCACCTCCTTTGACATTTGTTGCTGATTAGCATAATTCATACACCTACATGGCCTATCAGGAGACGTGGAACTAAACCCTTGACCACACATAGTAGTCTGCCTGCATTTCGTACAATTTATCTGAAAAGCTTTATTGTAGTTGGAACTTACAGAGTACAAAATTCTCGCTTAACTCACTTTTATTTCCTGCTCTATGAATAATTGAAGGTACATTTGGCTGTTGGCCATTTTGTGCTGGCGCACTAAAAAAGGCTGGGCAAATTGAATACCTGTTTCATTCTGCACACTGATGAGAAGCATAAGAAATCTGCACATATGATGAGGATAAGGGTGTGTTCAGATAAGAACGGTAATCAAGGTCCTATGGCCATTTTTTGTCTTCAATGAAATCTTTATATGTGGTGGGCAAATGTCTCGATACAAAAAAATGAACCTTAATTTTGCATGATATGGTGTAGCTTTCTCTGGAAAAAAAAATTGTAAATCACTACTTGTGGAAAATGCCATTTTTGCCCTTTCAGAAAGTTGCAACTTTGGAGACCTGCTGCTAGTGTACAGAAATTTTGTCATCCATCCCTTTTTACCCACTGAATCTATGCAACCTTTACCTCTATGAGAATGATTAAAAACCTGCTTTTCTGTTGCATTTGAGTTAGTAAAAGATCGCAAACATTACTCCAGAAACAGCGCGCTACAAAAAAGTCAATTTCCAAACTTATATATGGGCTTGATGTATTATGTCGTTAGCATTAAAATCTTTTTCTGTTTATTATTCAGATTCTTTGCTTATTTCCTTAATTTCATGCAAAATTGGGAGCTCATCAAATAAATTATGATAAAGAAAAAAAGTTAAACCAAGTTAAACCGTTCTGGCGTTCTGCCATGAAATTTTAAGCAATAGCGAATTTAGTCCATTTCAAGCAATCAACACTGCCAACAAGCAGAAAAGTGACTTTATAAGCGTTGAGAAGGCTTTGGATATTGCATATGTTAGAATGAAACTAAATTCAGCAAATAATAAATCGAACTTTCGACTCCTACTTCTTAAGAGGAAGCCATAAGCATTTCTACAGAGACAACATGCGTTCAGTTCTATATTTATTTTTATACCTTTAGCTTACATAGCGGAACACATTTTAGTACCAGATGTTTATAAAGTACTAAGGATTGTTTTTATGGGAGTTCAATGAAAAAGAAGATGCTGTAGTTTTTAAAATTCAAGTAACAGTTGTCTGTTTTTTTTGTAGTTTCAAATTTTTGCCAATTGCAAGATAATAGAGAGGAAGAACAAGCAAGTCTAGAACTTCCAATTTTTTGAGAAATAACAAGATAATACGGAGGAAGAACAAGCAAGTCTAGAACTTCCAATTTTTTGAGAAATAGAGAACTAGGCCAGGATAATGTGCAGAAAGAGTTTTAGTGGCAGCACTTTATTTAGTTGTGCCAGAATGTAGGGTTGAATATTAACAAGCTTCAAAACCAGTGCTCAATTTTGAACTTTTTTTATAATGTTAAACAATATAATGCAGCCCTTCTTCAAGCTGTAATATTCATTAGGTACTGAGAATTCTTGAGAGCGATTTTCATACAAATCGATGATATTTAAAAAAAATTGAAATCAAATTTTTGCATTTTTGCAGTTTTCAAATCTTGGGCAGATTTGATCCATTGGCAAGAACATGCAGGGCAGTCTAGAGCTCCCTGTTTTGCCTGAAATAAGGAAATTATCGGATTTATAAACGAAAAAAGGCTTCATAAAAATATGGTCATCATGCCCCTATTTAAGGTTGAAAATGGATTTTTTGTAGCGTGGTGCCTCTGGAGCAAAGTTCCGGATTTTTTACTACATCAACTACAACAACAAAACATGTTTTTAATAACTCCCATAAAAGTAAAATTTGCATAGATTTAGTGGATAAAAAGAATAGCTGGCAAGCTTATAGTATGCTAGCAGCAGGTCTCCAAACTTTCAACATTTTTAAATAGCAAAACTGCATTTTTCACCTGCAGCGATATACGACTTTTCCCCAAAGAAACTACACCACACCTTGCAAAACTAAACTCATATTTGTGCACAGACAATTGCCCACCACATATAACAATTTCACTGAAAACAAAAAATGGTCATAGGACCTCAATTACAGTTCTTATCTGAATACACCGATAAGATATTGTAGATTGCTTTTTTCAATGACAGCTATTTCATATTTCAGTAAATCATGAAGCTGCTTAACCGGCTTCAATGTCGTGGTGTATTGGGCATTATGGCACATAGGCTGCTAAGGCCATTATGCATTAGGCTTATTTCTGTAACCGGAACCACAACATTTATTTCACTTTATAAGGCTACCTTGCCCACTTTTCAGAAAGTTACTACTACCACTTTTTTACCCATACCTGGCAAACAGTACAGAAATAAGATCGATAAATCATCTTAATTCTGCTCACAACAGTGAATAGAAGAGAAATCTCGCTTAAAGGTATTTTGTAACCATTTTTTTTCTGCTGTTTGGGACATAATTCTACTGCCACCTATGAGCATCATTGCAGCTCTCATATGGAGTTCTCCTGTTATCACTGATGAAACGAATTCATTATATTGGACCACTCTCTCATTAAATGCGACCCTTCCAAGTTCAGTCGGCAGCTTATATTTCACTTGGAGCATGAGCACATGCTAATTTTGCCTTTCATTTCCTTTTATTTGTATTTTTCAAGTGTATTAAATGTGTATATGGCTTTTCTTTCCTGGTGCCTGCAGTATCTAATCTGTAAGGCTACTGCAACTTTTCAAAGTTACCTCTCTTCAACTAGAGGACCTTAAAAGACAATAAAATAATGATTATCCTTTGTATTTTGCATTATCTGTACACATTGTTTCCAAGAATACTAAGCAAGGGTTGAGGGTGAGCCTCAGTCCAGAAGCCAGCATTTCAATAAAGGTACTTGTCCTCATCTTGGCAGCGTGGTCATCAGATGTGGAGCTTGCATATGCTTTTGTTTTACAAGAAGAAAGCAGAGGAGGGAAGCAGAATAGAGCTAAGGGCTAAGAGAATGTTATCTTTTAAATAGCTTTCCCTGAGCTGGGCTACAGCAGCAGCAGCAGCAGCAGCAGCAGCAGAGTACTTTTGAAAAGCATTCCGGAGGTGGTGAATTATATACCAGCGTTAGGTGTCCAGGAGTGTAGTGATAAAAAAAAAAGAATTATATGTCGCACGTGAATAGTAAAAAATTATCAAACATTATCAAGAAGAAAAAATACAAAAAGACAGAACTTTGGGTAAACACGTTGAGTTTGCATTGGAAAAAGTATTCATTACCTACTGTCTAGATAAACAAAAATTGGAGAGACAGGGCAATGAATGAGCATAACATGAAATAGTCGTCGGGGAGGCACAAGCAAAACCTTCCTTAATGCAGTCTATAGCCTTTAAATAAAATTGGCCATAATTTTGATGAAATTAGGGTATTTATCTCGAGTAAGCTTTAATTCTACAAAAACCAACTATAGAGAGCCATTTCTAATCCATGAATTTAGAGCAATGGAAATTAAATATCTCGAAAGGAACGTTTGAATCCCTTAAATACCATCCCCCCACACCATAAGTAGTTGGCAAGGCAGTCACATGCACCATGAATGGTGCAATTTATTTACAGCAAGTGTATCTCCACTAGCATAAGCTCAACGTGTCTTAAACATTTCCTGTTTATCACTGGTGACTTTGGTTACCTCTTAATCATTCGTCTGATAATGCCGCTTTTGGCAGGTAAGGCTTACTCAAATTTATTTTTTCAGTTGTCCTTTCTCCTCAGCATTTCATTTATGTTTTGCGTGGCATTCTTAGCCTATGCTAGTACTTAACCATTTCCAAATAGCTCTTAACAACTATTTAACTGCAGCTGTATTGCCTGTTCCTTTCAAGAAACATGTGCCAGTGTTGAACCTGCTTTAGATGCTGACTTTTCTACCCCGTACTGTAGTTTTCCCTGCTACCTCCACCTTTTTATTTTGTTTTTTTGGTGATACACCACCCAGACCAGAGTCATAGAAGTTAATACCCAGACAAACATAATTTCACTTCTCGCTCTGCCCCTCTTTCTCTCCCCTCCCTCCCTTTCTCAGTTTTCTTCTTGGGAAGTAAAAGGTTCTTCCCTCCCAGTGATGCTCATGGTGTCCAGATAGACAAGCGCCTTTTTAAACTTTTGGCTTGGCTTGCAAACTGAAGCTTTTCTGCTACCCTTCAATTCTCTTTCATGCTATGTAGTCACCTTGCTCTTGTTCTATCCTGGATCATTTTATAACAAGTAGTATGTTTATGTGCAGGTAATGGCCACAGTTCTATGGGCCTCTACCGCCCAAAAGGGAGTCTATAATCTGAAAGACTAACAGTAGTCCGGTCAATCTACATGCAAAGTAAAACCATATATAAAAGGTGATCTAAAGGCCTAAAAACATATTATAGAGAGCTGCTAAATGTCATTTTGATTCCGTAGCTTACTGTCTTCAGGATTTGTTATAAGCTTTACCATGTAGCATTTAAAATTGTATTGTGCAGAAGAAAATAATTCCTTTAGAACTATGACGGTAAAGAGCAACAGAAGCATCAAAGAGCCCTAGAACTGTGAGCAAGAGCAGGTGGCACATTGTATCTGCAGGTAGAGCAGTTTCCCAATCATACAACATGAAAAAAAAAACAAATGCTGCTTTCAACTAAAGGCTAAGTTTTAAAATGTGCGGTCTTCACGCGCATACCTATTGTCAGCATACCACCTGCACTCGTGCCAATTTTTTTCTGTTTCATAACGAATTTTTAATGACATCTCTAAACAACTTGCAGATTACAGTTGGCAAAGAAATTGTGTCGTGTATTTTCATCAGTGTTTAATTGAATTACAAACATATTGACATGAGTAAATTTGGAATAATTACAAATTATTCCAATTTAAACATTGTAGGTTTGCTGGCCTTTGCCCACAAATTTACATTTGGCTTAAGCAACTTTTGTGTGCATAAATATCAAACAAGCCGTTTTATTTGTTAACATTCTTTGTATTATACGAAGATAATTTGTAGCATTTGAGTAGCTATAAAAGAAGTGGGTTTGAAGGAATACTTTAACAAATCTTGAAGAGGGGCTAGGTGATGCATTGCAACTTGACGAAAGGTAAAAGCGCACAGGAAGACACAAACCCAAGTGAAGACGACACAGGACACACGGGACAGCGTGTGTCCTGTGACATCTTCATTCAAGTGTGTCTTCCTGTGCACTTTCAACTTTTTTTGCAAGAATACCTCTTCAGCAATCGGCACTGATGCAATATTTTATTGCCACTGCAGGACTCGTGTACCAGCTACTCCTGTCAGCATATAGTCTGGGGAAAATATTGAAGATGTCGACCTGCTGCGCATTCAGGTGGACCGTGAAAAGCTGTTCTCTGCGATAAGTGGGTGGAGTGACTGGCAGCGGTTCTGTCCGCCAACATGGTCTTCAACATTCAGTATGACTGCAAGCTATTCAACACATGTTCTAGGTGCCTCTTCTTTCATTATGCATTGTACCTAGAGTGGTGGCTACCAAGTTCTTGAACAGTCACCTAAAGTATCTCAATTTTCATATGCTAGGAGTTGTATGTGCTGCTGTCTTGTCATAAATATACATGCCTTTTTTGTATATCTACACATTTCTTAGCCATTTGTGTAGGAGAGGGTGCCATGCACTAAATAAGTGATGCACTATTTTGCTCTTGCTCTGACATGTCATTATGTTGTGATACTACCTTAATAAATTGGTGAAATTCCTCCAAGTAATTTTGAGTTGTCCAACCCTATAAACCAGCCAAATAACTTGCTGATAGTGTGAATAAACTTTGCTACCAAAACTGTAGGTTTCACTTGTATATGATTGTAAAGCTGCCTCTGAGTAACTTTGCAGCACACACTTTTTCCCATTATTGTTTCAAGAATCTCCATGCCCTATTTTGGGTATGTCTTTGCTCAGCATGCTTGTCTGAACAGTTGCCAAGCATCTCCAGACATGCACAGATAGACCTTCAAATTGAGCAGTATACATGTCATTGTGCCTCATCAAAATTACATATACCTAAACATAGAAAGTATTTTTGTTAGATGCTTATAGGATGTTCTTCATAGACTCGCCCTGAAGCAGAAGCCTGTGATTGATGTGTGGCAGGAAATGCAAGCACAAATATAGGATTCTGTGGCCCCATATTCTTTTTGCATTGTTTTTGCCCTCAACTTATTGATACAAACACAGGAACTCCTCGTCAATGCTGACTAGCAACCGAGCAGACTTCTCTGCAATGCTTTAACCAGTGCAGGGGAAAGTGAAAATGACACTTCGGGCAGATCACGAGTGCATAAAAACTTTCGAATATGAGTTTTCATGCACCCTTGACCTGTCCGAAGTGTCATTTGCACTTTCTCTTGCAATGGTTAAAGCATTTCAAAGATGTCTGTTGGGTTGCCAGTCAGCATTGACAAGGATGTCCTGTGTTTGTACCAACCTGTTGAGAGCGAAAACGATGCAAACTAAGAATATTGGCCCACAGAGTTCTATATTTATGCTTACAATTCCTGCCGCATATCAATCCCAGGCTACTGCTTCAGGGCGAATCTATGCGGTGCACCCTTTTGCCACCTATTTCGTTAGGGTGCAAAGGAAAAAGTGCACCCTTAGAGAAGGGTGCAACAATTGCACCCTCTAAAATTTTAAGCTGGGCACCCTTCTTTAAGGGTGCGGTATCTTCACCCTATTTTTTGCACCCTATTAGTTGCACCCTTTAGGTAAGAAAGGGTGAGCATCTGGGGACAAGCCAATTTTCACCCTTAAGGGTGGGAAATTGTTTAGTGTGCACCGAGGAATTTGCTCAGCGTGCAGAGGAAGCTCGCCAACTAGCGCGTGTGCGGATCAAAAATCAGCAAGAGCAC
The DNA here is from genome assembly GCA_023969395.1 of Amblyomma maculatum. Taxonomy (NCBI): domain Eukaryota; kingdom Metazoa; phylum Arthropoda; class Arachnida; order Ixodida; family Ixodidae; genus Amblyomma; species Amblyomma maculatum. The sequence goes on from JAJIZL010032347.1 coordinate 16,480, forward strand.
AATGCACGACGCTACAATCATAGACACCGACATATCATGTACGAACCTGGCGACAAAGTGTGGGTCTGGACGCCTATTCGCCGCCGTAGACTCTCCGAAAAACTATTGCGGCGATACTTCGGGCCCTATGTTGTTCATCGACGTTTAACCGACGCCACTTATGAGGTGGTGCCAGACGGGGTGTCTACCTAAAAGCGATGCCAGCAACAAGCCGACATCGTCCACGTTGTATGTATGAAGCCGTACAACTCAGACTGACCTTGACCTCCTACTTCCTTTTATGCTCATCGGGACGATGCTTCCTGACGAGAGGGGCAAATACCGCATAGAAGACGACGCCAAAGATGATGTAGAAATATGTTCCTGCTGTGGAGGTACACAGCCTCATGAAATGCAAGAAATGCCCAAACAGTAAAGCCACCTACCACAGGCGCCAAAAGAAGAATCACTTTGCCAAGCTATGCAAGAGCACAGCCGCAGAAACTGTGCGCTGCCCAGAGAAGCCAAACAAACCCGTAAGTGCTTTTTGAGCACTCAGCAGTCTTCCTTGTACAAAGCCCAGGAAATGAATAGGCGACTGCAATTGATGTTAAAGTATTTGGAATATGCAGGGCTGACCTTTAATGAGAAAAAGTGCATCTTAGGACCAAGGAAATTGAAGTTCTAGAGCCACGTGTTCTCTGCCAGTGGAGTCAATGTTGACCCTGAAAAAGTAGGAGTCATAAAGATGACACCACCAAGAAATCAAACTGAGGCCAGGAGCCTACTTGAAATGACAAAATGTTGCAGCCGTTTCACATCTCGCTTGGCACAAATAGAACCACTGAAAAGCCTCACGCATGATAATGCAGAGTTCTGTTAGACTGAGGAGCACCAGAAAGCCCTGCTTGATGTAAAACAGGAACTAGCAAACCTCATAACCTAGCATACTATTGTGTTCGAAGTGCTGTGTTCTCGCCGTTTTATGACTAGAGCAGTGCGCGTTAATGGACAGACCCTGAAACCCCTCTCTGTGCCGCGAGAACTAGCCCCCTGTCTGTGCCCCACGGGACGCCCCCCACGGCGGGCTCCCTCACCCTCCTGTTCGGGGAAGTAAGTCCCATTTGTGGACGTGCGTTCTCTCTGTTCTTCGGCCGGCCAGTTTGGCTTTCGCCTTGGTCGACGCTGGTTCCACCTTCTTGTCTGGTAATTAAACAAAGTTAACAGTAGCGCGTACGTCTTTTCCACATTGACTACGCGCGAGCACGACAGTAGCGACGAGAAAGTGGATTCGACCCGTGCTACGCAGCACTATTGACAAGCCATGGCTACGCGAAGGTTTGCGAATCAGATACCAGAATTCAATGGCTCGTCATGGTCATCGTGGGTTGGGCGCCTTCAGGTCTACTTTGAAGCTAACAACATCACAGACCCAGGCTTGAAGAGGGCCAACCTGCTAACGTTGTGCGGGGAGCAGACATACGAAACTGTCTGTGGCGTTATTCAGCCAAGTATACCAGCGGTAGTGAACTACGATGAAATTTTTGCAGCATTGCAAAAACACTACGACCCGAGGCCATCAGAGGTTTACAGCCAAGCCCGCTTCGAAGCGACAAGATCAACTGGAAGGCGAAACTGAGCGCCTACGTAGCAGTGCTCAAGAAGCTTGCAGCTGACTGCAATTTTGGGACACTGACCCCAGCCAGGACAGCTTCCAGGCAGGATGAAGACGCAGCATCTGCTAAGATTACCATGCTTCCTTTGGACATCATGTGTGGGACCCTGCGCCACATATCTGTAGGGCCCGTGGCGCGCCGCACATTCGAAGGCCGCACCACTTCCCAATGCTCCCTGCGCGGTGCCTGTTTCCCTCGCCCCGCTCGTTGGGGGATAACCGGTTCCGCGCGAGGGGGCTATAAAGGAAGGCACGCGCCGCCGTCTCGCTCTCTCATCGCTCCTCTCTTCGTTCCTGCTTCTTTGCTCCTGGCGCTTCTCCACGGAAGACGACACGCAGGCTGCAGCCCCCCGGACGACGACCCCGCACCGCCTTGGACGACCCCCTGTGAGATTAA
>JAJIZL010032347.1:18540-81016 GCA_023969395.1 Amblyomma maculatum
ATTTCTCTGCCAACGTGGCAGCGCACGGCAACACGACGGGCCGGTTCTTTGTATGTTAGGCGCGACGCCATTTTGAGTTTAGAGCTATCGTGTGTGCAGATGACGCGGAGTGTAGTATAGTAGTGTTTGTACAGTGTTTTATTTTGTTTTGGGTTATGTGTGTGTTTTTTAGTGTCGGGCGGTTCGTGTTTTAATTTTTTTGTGCATATGTTAGTTTTATGAAGTGTTTAGCCTTTGTGAATAGCCTCCTGACGCGGGCTAGGTGGTAGTCGTGCGCATGCAGCAGTTCTGCGGCTCCCGGCCGGCCTTAGTAGTTGAGTGCAATGCCTCCGAGAAAAGACGTGCCATATAGGGTCGCTGCTTCGGACGCCAGTGCGTCCGGAAGTGAGGTGAGGGACGCGGTAGAGTCTGCGCAGGTTACCGATGCGGCCGCCCTGATGAGGCAGATAAACGAAATGTCGGTGTTCACCCGTCAGCTCGGTTCGGTGGCTAGCGCCAACCAAGCCACAGCTGCGGCGACAGTCTCGCGTCCGCGGATAAATGTAGAGGTTCCCTCCTGTTCCGGCTACACGGACAAGAAGTCAGTCCACGAGTTCTTGCAAGAACTCGAGGATTATCAGACGGCACTGGGTTCCCCAGAAGACGTGGTGCTAGCGCAGGTAACTCCCGTGGCATTTGATGAGAGCACGGCGCGATGGAGACGCTGCCAGCCGGCGTTCCAGTCGATGGCAGACTTTACAGATCGCTTCCGCGCCGAGTTCTTGCGGCCCGATTACGAGCCCCGGATGCTTGAGGAGCTAGCGTTGCGCACACAGCACAAAGAGGAGAGCCTCCTCGAGTATGTACGTGCAATGCAGGAGCTCTACAAAAGGGCAGATCCCACGGCAACCGATCTTGAACATGTCGCGCGCGTGATCAGGCAATGCCATCGGCGCTTCAAGCCGTATTTGCGGGGACGTGGTTTTTGAAACCTCGAGGCCCTAGCACAGTAAGCGAAGGTAGTACAGGCGGATTTACTCGCTGAATTGCGCTACCAGCCACCCCCAGGCCAGCCGAATCGCTAGAGCCGCGATGCGCCTGGGCCGGAGGCCAAGACTTCGCTCCGCGCGCCAGAGGCGCAGACGTAATGACGGTTGGGCAATAAAGGCCAGCAGAAGGCACCGCTATTCCTCGCGCTCTTGTCACGTACGCGTTCGAGCAGCGGCGTCGAGCTGGGCTCGCCAGCGACGTCCGCATAGGCGCGGAGAGAGGGGAAAGACGTCCCCAACCGCATCGTGGAACGCGGCATCCCCCGACCGCGCGGCAGGTGAACGATCGGCTTTGCTGGAATTGCAACAAGCCGGGCCACGTGGCACGAGAGTGTCAAGCAAGGCGTATGCAGGGAAACGCGGACCGCTGGCGGCCATAATTGGTAACACCAGCCTGTCGCCGTCGGCGGGAGAATTTCGTGGTAGCCACGGCGGAAAGTGGGAAATGTACTCCCACGCCGCGTCACCGGGCGACCGCACCAGCGGCGCAGCGGCTTTTGTCCCCCTCGCCTGTAGAGCGGAAGGAATGTCGCGCTCGAGCCCTTTTATGCTAGTGCGGTTAGCTGGTCAAAGCTGCTCGGCATTCGTTGACACAGGCTCAACTCTGTCACTGGTCGGTAATGATGTGTTCGAGGCCTGCCGTAGATGCAACATCCGTGTCAGGCCAGCCGAAACCCCTTTGAGCTTAGCAGCATGGACGGCAAAAGCAGAGGGAGCGGTACGGCTGGTCCTGCGTTTTCACGGCAGGAAGCGGAGGCATCGCTTCGTCTATCTGCCCGGCTTAGCCATACCAGTTATTCTGGGAAGAGATTTTCTTTCTAGCGAAGGCATTGTGCTTGACATGGGGGAGAACGGCTATCGCTAAAGCCCCTTCACCCCCCTCATTCCCTTTGTTAGCGCGGCCAAACAGGAAATCGTCGCCCAGCGGGCGAGCATCCACGCTTGTGTGGCAGACGGCTCCCCCGCGACGCTGAATGGTAGCCCATTAGAAGCAATTATCGCGTCCTTCTCAGGAACCGGTAGTCTGCGCCGAAGGCTTGTGGAAAGTTTACTCCCGTTTTCGGATTGCTTCACAGAGAAACCAGGCAGAACCGACTTGCTTAAGCACGAGATCGAAACGGGTGATGCGCGCCCTTCCAGATGTAACCCGCGGCCGTTAAGCGCGTATAAGAGACAGCTTCTCGACAGCGCCCTTGACGAGATGATTGATTCTGGCGCGGTGAGACCCTCACAAAGTCCCTGGGCATCCCCAGTGGTTCTAGCGCCAAAGAAAGATATTTCGGTCAGGCTGTGTGTTGATTATCGAAAGCTCAACTCACTGACGCCTACGATTGCGTATCCTTTCCAGTCGATTGAGGCTGTGATGTTCGCGTTAGGGAGCGCAAGGTTCTTCACAGTCCTGGATGCAAGCATAGGGTACCTGCAGATTGACGTGGCGAAGGTGACATTCAGAAAACCGCATTCACCTGTCACCGCGGGCTCTTCGAATTTACTCGACTCCCGTTTGGTTTGTCTAATGCACCTAGTGCGTTCATGCAATTGGTGGACATCGTGCTGGGGGATGCAAGGTTCAACTACGCGATGGCGTACCTCGACGACGTCGTGATATTCTCACAGTCGTTCGAAGAGCATCTCATTCACCTGAATTCCGTTCTTCAAAGAACGAGACGTGCGATCAACGCAAAAAAAGTGCAGTCGGCATCCAATAGAGTGAACCTCTTAGGATTTGTGGTTGATGATGGCACTTTGAGACCGAACGATGAGTATTGGGCTCTGCCAACGTGCTAGTTTGTTACAATGGGAGACCCTTATGCTACCTCTGCTTCTTGTGAAGGGCTCAAGGTAAAGCCTTCTAAGGAGGAACTGGTTTTCTCCATTAGGGGTGACGATATGCGTCATACACCAGACGTCACACCACAACGAGATTGAGCAATTGCAATAGAAATATGAACGAGCTTTCTCAGAAGAGATTCCAGGAAGTGAAGGACCTCCAGACACATTGGAGTTGTTAAGCGGTGCGCAACCCAAGTTTTTGAAGGCCAGGCCGGTGTCCTTTGCTCTCCGAGCTTCAGTTGAAAGGGACTTGGACAAACTGGAGCAGCAAGGTGTCATCGAGCCGACACAGCATTCGCAATAGGGCACACCACTGGTTGTAGTTCTCAAGAAGAATGGAACCATATGCCCCTGCGGAGGCTACCTGAGCACCGCAAACCTTCAGACTAAAGCGTCGTCTTATCCTCTGCCGAAACCTGGAAAAGTGTTCAGTGTGCTACGCGGCGCAAGTCTTCAGCACTCTAGACCTCACCCAGGCCTATCAACAGCTGAAGGTGAGCGAACAGACTTCAGAATTAGTGACAATTACACACTGAAAGCCCTGTACAAAGTTAAGCGACTGCCCTCTGGCGTAGCTGCAGCCCCGGCCATATTTCAGAAGTTCATGGAAAGAGTACTTCAGGGAATCCCTGGAGTTTGCGTCTACCTGGAGGACGTAATCATCAGTGGCGCTTCCCCGGAAGAGCATGCAGCGCGCCTAGAGCACGTTCTTGAAAGGATAACAAACGCAAATTTGCGTTTAAGCAAAGAGAAATGCTGTTTTGCGGTGTTAGAGGTGCGATTTCTGGGACACCGAATTGATGCAGACGGCATCCACCCGACCGAAGACAAAGTGCGAGCGATCACCGAAGCACGGGCACTAACAAACAAACAGGAGCTACAGGCGTTTCTCGGACTCTTAACGTTCTTCGACTGTTTTTTGGAACAAAGAGCTACTGTAGCCAACGAGTTGTATCAGCTGCTGCGCGAAGATGTGAAATGGACATGGTCACCACGCCATCAGCAAGCATTTGACGCCCTAAAAAACCTGATTCGAAGGTGTACAGTCCTCAGCCACTACGACGAAAGGAAGCCCCTGCTTTTGTCTTGCGGCGCATCTCCGTACGGAGTTGGAGCAGTTATGTTGCAGACTGACGACCAAGGAAGGGAGGCCCCGATATCCTTCGCTTCACTTACGTTGTGACAAGCGGAGTGCAACTATGTGCAACTGGACAAAGAAGGGCTAGCCATCGTCTATGCAGTGACACACTTTCACCAGTACATTGCCGGCGGAAAGGTAGTATCTATAACGGATCACCGACTGCTACTGGGCATTTTGGGGCCCCGAACGCCTATGCCACCGACGTTGTCTCCGCAAATGGCACGTTGGTGCATCAAGCTCTCAGCGTACGACTACGATCTGGTCTACCGCAATGATACTAAACACCAGAATGCCAACGCGCTAAGCCGCCTGCCACTGAACGAAACAGCTGACGAACCGTCTCCGCCCAGAGACAGTCTTATGTTCGAAGCACTGCCAGAGCCTCCGCTTACAGCAGGTACAGTTGCAGCATCAACGCAGAAGTGCGCAACTCTCCGGCAAGCTTACACAGCTGTTCAACAAGGTAACTTGCACAAACTCGAAAGGAACAACTTCGACGCTTACCGCAGGCGAGCTACAGCGTTGAGCACCCGCCGCGACTGCATCCTATTCGGATCCCGAGTTGTGATTCCGAGAAAGCTACGCGCACAAGCTGTCTCTCATCCATGCTGGACACAGGGGCATCGCTTCCATGAAAACGTGTGCCAGAAGCTACATGCGGTGGCCTAACATAGATCGCGACATTGAAACGACAGTCCGAAATTGCAAGCCTTGGCAAAGCAGCCGGATCAATCCGCCGAGAGCTCCTCTTCCAGAGTGAGAAAAGCCACACACACCTTAGCACACCCTGCACATTGATTGTGCAGGCCCAATTGAAGGCTGCACTTTCCTTTTGCCCTTAGATGCCTACACAAAATGGCTTGAGATAAGGGAAATGGGACAAATGTCTTCGGCAGCAGTCATTGACAACCTCCAATCACTGTTCTCAACGTTCGGAATTCCCCGCAAGGTAGTGTCGGACAACGGAACGCTATAAATGTCTGCGGAGATTCTCAAGTTTTATCGCAACGGGATCTCATCAGTCACATCGGCCCCTGCCACCCAGCGACAAACGGACATGTCGAGCACTACGTGGCAGAGCTAAAATGTGCCCTCGAAAGAGACTAGACAGGGTCGCTGCAGTACCGCCTTGCACGTTTTCTTTTCAAGCAGCACACGACAGTTCAAAACTTGAAAGGCTAGACCCCAGCGAAAAGGATGTTAGAGCGCTAAATGCGAACGCAGCTTAAAGCTGTTCTCACTGAGCCAGAAACAGAGATGACCCGGCAAGAAAAACCGATTCCGCGCTGTGGAACACTTGTTGAGGGGCAGCGCGTCCTCGCCCGCCAGTTTCTCAGAACACCATGCTAGGAGGAAGCTACTGTTGTGAGACGCATAGGCCTGCGCTCTTGGCTCGTCAACATACATGGAACAGTGACGCGCCGACACCTCAACCAGCTGCTTGGATTTATGGCGCATTCCGAGAGCGCTCTAGCAGCAGCGAGGACATCTGAACCATCCTCCCACATAGCTGCAATCCTCCTCAGAAGACTGCGCCCAGGGCTGACCTAGAAAGCACAGTGGACAACAACCAGTCTACAAGCGGTTCTTCCCTGTGCGCCCAGAGCCAGCGCATCTCCACGCGTCCTCGCCGACCCCCTGCACGCTATCAGGCAACTTTGTAAGAGGGAAGAAAGTGTTGTGTTCGAAGTGCTGTGTTCTCGTTCTTTGACTAGAGCAGTGCATGTTAATGGACTGACCGTGGAACCCCTCTCCGCGCCGCGAGAACGCGCCCCCTGTCCGCGCCCAGCAGGATAGCCCCCACGGCGGGCTCCCTTGCCATCCTGTTCGGGGAAGCAAGTCCCATTTGTGGACGTGCGTTCCCTCCGTTCTTCGGCCGACCAGTTCGGCTTTCGCCTCGGCCGACGCTGGTCACACCTTCTTGTCTGGTTAATAAACAAAGTTAACAGTAGCGGGTATGTCTTTTCTACATTGACGACACGCGAACACGACACATACTTTGATGCAAACAGGAAACATGCCATCCACCATAGAAGGTGGACCCGAGGAATTAGCAGGAGTGCTAGTCCAAGAAATGTCAAGAAAAGGGCATCCAATATCTCAGCGCATTAATAGTAGAGCATTAACGCCATCGATTATCTAACCAATTTTCCTAACTATATTTTCTCGTAGTGGTGACAAGGCCGTACACGCCAAAAGAAGACGCAGGCGTGATGGTACTGAAATAACTCTTTATTGGGGCTGACTTGCGCCCGCAAAAGAACTAAGCAACTCGGCGGCGGCGATAGCAACAAACGTGCTCGTCGGTCGTCGAACAAAGAAAGCCCGTCACACTCGTCAACGCTCAATTTAAAGGCTGCACAGAACAATCTAGATAACGTCGCAAACAGCTACCAGCACGGGCTGGAATATTGTGGAAAGACATCCGAGTGACCGGAACCTTCGAGACAGATCTCGGTGCATCTTGCGCTACAAGGAAACTGATAAAGGTGTGACTCGCGACATCGAGCATTAACAAACAAAAATTACGGAACTGATACGCGGTCCAGAATCAGAGTGATAAACCTGTATGCCGGCGGCTGTTAAAAACAACAAATACAGTTTTGAAGGTTTCGCGGCAATATTGACATTTTTACAGACGCCTCCCTGCAAAATAAAAACATGTATTGCCACATGCTCCCGGACTCCCGATAGCAGTTATTCATTTTGGGCGTGACTATACCCCTATTTCTGTCGCCGAGTTTCTTGCCACTGAGTTGGGCGTAAAAGGTTTTCATGCAATATCTCTAAAGTTGCTATACTTTCAGACAGTCTCTGTCTTGACAGTGCACAAAAATTCGAGGGATACACGCTCAGGCGTTACCGTCATATTTTTGTTTATTCCCCCACATATAGACGTTCGTTTTCACTGGGCCCCTGGGCAGTGTGGTATTGCGCCTAACGAGAAGGCCGACTTTTTAGCAGTCTGCCGTTGGTGAACAAGCTTAATACTTCCAACATCTCCACCACCTGAGCCATGAGCCTTTCCGTGCTGCATCTTATTTGAAACCTGAAATTTCCTTGCAGTGTGCGAATGTGCAGTTCAAGGCAATGTGAGGCACCATGGCCCTCTTGCACTGCAGAATACCGCAACTATATCCTTATTTATGCCGTTCTGGGCTATCTATGACCGACCTTTGCGAGTATTGTGGCAGAATCGAGTCCATACATAACGTTTTTCTCTCCCGCTGGAGATTCACTTCTCTCCGCAGATTTTACTTGGAGGTTCCTCTCGCTTGTGTAGTGCCTGCTCTGTCCCGATTCTTCGCTCCTTCGAGGCAAGTGCCAAGGGACACACCCTAAAACCAGTGTGCGATTCTGTTCATGATTATATAATTAAACAAGGTAGATTGCTACAATGAAAATTAACTGCCTTTTCTTTTCGTTTTTTTAAATGAAATTCTAGTTTAGGATTCGTAATTATCAAAATATCCAATTCCTTTTGCGCGAGCATTTTGCATCTGCTATATACCATGGCCTATTTCCAACCGTGGATATGTGCCATTACGGCTGAATACATCATCAACGGGTATGATACATATGTGCATTCCCAGGAGGAGACTGCTGTACTTTTGTGCCATATATGGTGCTGGCCTTTGGGGTGGGCGACCAGTGCGGTCGCATAGGGCACCAGCATGATGAGGGTGATAGAAAAATGCTCGGAATATAACCAGCCCTTATACATAGCATTCATTGATTACGAAAAAGCATTTGACTCAGTTGAAACCTCGGCGGTGATGCAGGCATTGCGAAATCAGGGGGTAGACGAGCCGTACGTGAAATTGCTGGAAGATATATATAGTGGCTGCACAGCAACCATAGTTCTGCATAAAGAAAGTAACAAAATTCCCATAAAGAAAGGTGTTAGGCAAGGAGACACAATCTCCCCAGTACTATTCACAGCTTGTTTAGAGGAAGTATTCAGAGACTTGGAATGGGAGCCGTTAGGGATAAGGGTAGATGGAGAATACCTCAGTAATCTGCGATTTGCTGATGACATTGCCTTGCTAAGCAACTCGGGGGATGAACTGCAAATAATGATTGATGACCTAGACAGGAAAAGTAGAAAGGTAGGCTTCAAAATCAATATGCAGAAGACTGAGGTAATGTTCAACAACCTCGGGAAGGAACAGCAGTTTACATTAGGTAGCGAAATACTGGAAGTAGTAGGCGAATATGTCTACTTAGGACAGGTAGTAACCGCAGATCCGGACCATCGAAAGGAAATAACAAGAAGAATAAGATTGGGATGGAGCGCATTTGGCAAGCACTCGCAGATTATGACTAGCAGCTTACCGGTATCGCTCAAAAGGAAAGTAACAACAGTTGCATCTTGCCTGTACTCACCTATGGGGCTGAAACGTGGAGGCTAACCAAGAGAGTTCTACTTAAGTTGAGGACAACCCAGAGGGCTATGGAACGAAAAATGGTAGGGGTAACATTAAGAGATAGAAAGCGTGCAGAGTGGGTCAGAGAAATAACTCAAGTTACCGACATTTTAGTAGAAATTAAGAAGAAATGGACATGGGCAGGACATGTAGTGCGAAGAGAGGATAACCGATGGTCGCTGAGGGTAGCAAACTGGATTCCAAGGGAAGGAAAGCGTAGCAGGGGGCGGCAGAAAGTTAGGTGGGCGGATGAGATTAAGAAGTTCGCAGGGGTCAAGTATATGCAGATAGCACAGAACCGGGTTAAGTGGAGAATTATGGGAGAGGCCTTCGCCCTGCAGTGGGTATAATCAGGCTGATGATGATGAGGGTGCCGATCTGCAGTTAGAGCTCCCCTTCCCCCCCTACATCTCCTCATCTTCTCCTTGTCTTTCGTCCTTCACAAGAGACATTAGTCGTGTGCTCTTTAAAGAGAGAAAAGGGGGTGGTCTTGCCAGCAGTTCGCATAGTTGCATAGAGCGCCAAATGAGGTAAGACCAGCCCTGGCTATATAGGGGTACGCCATATGCCCATATGTTCCATGAATAATTATGTGCATAGTTTTTCACTACAATACCAACTGGAGAGATTTTAAAAACCTCCAGCTTCCTCCTAACAGCTTCACTTCTACTGTAATTCCTGCAAAAATTACGCCTTTTCACTGCAGGAAGGAACAAAAATACAACACTGATGTTGTATGCAGCACGTGGTGACAAACAGTGCCCCTTCAAGCTGAACTTATGTGAAGATCAGCTGGTGAAATCTTGGCAAGCAGTTGACAAGATACTGACTGCACTGTTGAAAGAATGAAATTTATGTTGGTACTATACCACATTGCAGGTAGCATTAGTTTATTTGCTCCAAAACTTTCGACCATGTTCAATTTGCCAATAAACCCAGATACATTTTGCAACACAAATGCTGTCAATCTGTTTCTGTTCTTGCATTTTATGGTGCATAGGTAGCTTAGGCTACAGTTTGGCAAACAAAGGTATAAAACTATCTGCAAAAAGCATTCCAAAACACTCCATTTTCAATTACACATTTAAAAAAAATATTTGCATTCTTATAATTGAAAACATACACAATGATTCAAAACAAAAATATGTACACAACCTTGCTCAAAACTCAGCCTCAGCTACAACGTTTAAGACACCATTAGAGGCCTGTGGCCACTGCTTCACCAAAAGGAATTCAAAGTCGTGCCACATAGTGGTAAATGCTATGAGCATATCAGAGGCCAGTGTTTCTCAAAAAGGGACTTGTGAAGCGATTTTCAGGTTGCGTAAAACCCACAGCCGCAAAAAAAGCGATAGTTCCGGCCTGGCTATACACAGTTTTGCAGGGTTAAAATTCGAGACACTCAGAGGTGAGTTTCATTAATGAAAATGGAAAAAAGGAATGCAGACACAGAGGGAGGAGCATCTACGGCATTGATGCCATGTTGGTGAAACTCAAGCTCTGGCTGCACTACTGGATGGGGCTGCTATGCAAAGCAACTCGGGCATGACATCTGCAGTTCCGGGTGTGCGATAAGCGGGTGGCACGGCGTTGGAACAGGTCTAATCCCTTTTAACAACATGCATACCAATGCAGACATGTCGCCTCTTCCAAACGTCCTCTCCAAGCCGTGGTGCGCTTCTGACTTATTGGGTGCATTTTTTACTCTCAATTCTGCGACGTGCTCTCGGTACTGCAGCAGCAAAACCTCACCAATCCCCCCCCCCCTTGTTTGAAGAGGTTCTTCAGCACTTCTACGGGTCCACAAGTGGGGAGAAGTGGTTTTCATTGAGGGGCGCACTGACTGGGCAGAGCAGGAACTATGTTGTGTGTTGTGTGGTGTTTTATGGCGCATAAGCATCTAAGGCTATCATGCGCCAAACACATGATGAGATCTGCTGTCGATGCAGCAGATGGTAATATGGTAATTAAAACTCATAATTTGTTAAGAAGGTTGGCATCTTTTAAGAACATAAAAACGCATGATATATTAACAAGAGCATTTTCTCCTATGAGTAAGCTAGGGTGAAGAGGAATGTATTCTGAATAAAATATTGGAAAATGCTTCTTTCTTAGTTCTTCTAGCTTTGTACAGGAATATAAAATGTGATTAATTGTGATAGTTTCTCCGCAAAGGTCGCATGTTGGTATTTCCTCTTTTCTAAGAACATAACCCTGTGTAAGGTGTGTATGTCCAATACGGAGGCGACATAAAATGACTTCAGTGAATCGTTCTTGGTGTGTGCATGACTTCCATTCAGATATGACAGGTTTTACTAGGTGTAGCTTATTATTTTCTTCATTATTCCATTTAGACTGCCATCTATCTCTTAGCTTAGACTGCATTAACTTGACTGCTTCCTTGTAGGGAACGTGCACTTTCTTCATTTCTATATGTCGAGCTTGTGCAGCGCATATATCAGCGCTTTCATTTCCATCAATTCCTATGTGACTCGGAACCCAACAAAGCTTTACTGTATGTCCCTGGGTTGTGGCTGTTTTTATGCTGTGTATGATGTCACCAATAAGCGATTTGCCTGCATTTTTATGATTGTATGCTGTTAGTATGGTCAAAGAATCAGTGTAAATGACACTATTCTCTATGTTTTCAATTTTAATTTTTTCTAGGGCCATGAGGACTGCATAACACTCGGAAGTGAAAATGGATGCACACTGTGGTAGCCGTACTGTTCTACTCCAATTGTTTTGGACCACTGCGCTTCCGACGTATTGTGCAGATTTTGAACCATCTGTATAGAATGCCACATATTCTCTGTACTTTTCACTTAGGGCTAAAAATTCCTGCAATATGTGTTCATGTGGTGTTTGGTTTTTCTGGAATTGGTTTAATGTGAAGTCACATACAGACGGCAGGCAGTACCATGGTGGAAGTGGATCAGGTTTTCGGGTAATATTAGGTAATGAGTCTATTAAGTCTAAAACTTGACATTTCTCTTCAAAGCGGAGCAGAAGTGGTTTTATTTTTTGAGGTTTGTTTATGAACAGTGTTCGAGACTGGCACTTTGTAACTATTGGGTAACAGATATGGTTTGGCAGTGAACGGATCTTTAAGATGTATGAGCGTGTGAGCATGTTTCTTCGGCTTGTAAGAGATGGTTTATTGGTTTCTACATATAAGCTGTTTATGGGGGATGTCCTGTATGCACCAGTTGAAATACGCAAGCCTGAATTGTGTACAGAGTCCAGTCGTTTTAAATATGACGGCCTTGCAGATCCGCATATTATGCAGCCATAATCTAAACATGAGCGAACCACAGAGCGGTAAATGTTTAAAAGACATGTTCTGCCAGATCCCCAGTGTTTATGTGAAAGGACTTTCAATATATTGAGAGATTTCGAAGCTTTCTTTTTTAGGTTGTTTATGTGGGCAAGGAATGAAAGCTTTCTGTCAAAAGTTAGCCCTAGAAATTTATGTTCGTGCTTTACAGGTAGCTTAACATCATTAAGGTGGATGGTGGGATCAATGTGCAGTCCTCTTCTGAGAGAGAACAAAACAACTACCGACTTTTGAGTTGAAAGCCTGAAGCCATTCCTATCTGCCCACGTTGCCAGTCTATTTACTGTGAGCTGTATTTGCCTCTCACATGTTGACACATTGGAGGATGTACATGCAATCTGAAGGTCGTCTACGTAGACAGAGTACATAACGGATTTTGGGATTATTTTTGCTATACTGTTGATTTTTACTATAAACAGAGTAGTACTTAAAATACATCCTTGAGGCACATCATTTTCTTGTATGAAGGTTTTAGAAAGGGTGGAACCGAGACGTACTTTAAATGAGCGTTGAGAGAGAAAGTCGCTTATACATTTTAGCATCCTGCCGCGAATGCCAAGCTCTCCCAAATCACGCAGGATCCCAAACCTCCACGTGGTGTCATAGGCTTTTTCGAGGTCAAAAAATACGGCAAGGCAATGCTGTTTATGAATAAAGGCTTCTCGGATAGTATTTTCCAGTCGGACAAGGTGATCAATAGTTGAACATGTTTTTTTTGTAGCCGCACTGATGGGTATCAAGAAGTTTCCGGGATTACAGAACAAACATGAGCCTTGTATTTACAGCGCTTTCAAAAGCTTTTGCAAGGCAGCTCGTCAGGGCTATTGGCCTATAACTGCCTGGGGAGTCCGGGGGCTTCCCAGGCTTTAAGAGAGGTACTATAACGGCTGTCTTCCAGGCTTCTGGTATTGTTCCAGATATCCATATTTTATTAAAAAATTTCAATAATGCATCTACTGACAATGGAGTCAAATGAGCAAGCATTTCATAATGTATTTCATCTGGTCCTGGTGCAGTTTGTTTGCCGGCATTTAATACTCTAGTTATTTCTTCAAGTGTAATTAAACAGTTAAATGGTTCATTTGTGCCTCCAGCTATTGGGAGTCTTTGTTTTTCAGCTGCTGTTTTATACTTTATAAAGGAATGTGTATAGTGTGCCGAACTAGAGATTGTAGCGAAATGTTCCCCCAATATGTTTGCTTGTTCTTCTACACTCGTTCGTGTACCAGGAGTTGTTAAAAGTGGAATCGTGAAAGGATAGTATTTGCCGTCTAGTTTATTAACCTGCTCCCACATTTTTTTAGATGTGGTTCAGCTATTTATTGATGACACATAATTTTGCCATGAGGCTTTTTCAGCTTCGCGGCGAATGCACCGTGCTTTAGCCCTGGCCTTTTTAAAAGTTATAAGGTGCTCATGTGTGGGATATCTCCGGAATATTCCCCAAGCTTTATTTTGTTTTCTTTTTGCCTCTTTGCACTCTTGTGTATACCACACTTTATGGTTTTGCTGTACAGTTCCCGAGGACTGTGGAATAGCTAGGTGTGTTGCAGCAATAATACAAGCTGTAATCTCTTCATTCAGCTCATCTATGCTGAGATTTTCTGAAAAAACTTTTATGAAGTCAGCTTTGGACTGGAAAAGTGTCCAATCTGCCAGGTGAAGTTTCCATCGCCGTGGTTTGGTTAGAGTGATGGATGGTGAGGATGTTAGACTTATTATGACAGG
The DNA here is from genome assembly GCA_023969395.1 of Amblyomma maculatum. Lineage (NCBI taxonomy): Eukaryota > Metazoa > Arthropoda > Arachnida > Ixodida > Ixodidae > Amblyomma > Amblyomma maculatum. Next base: position 32,035 of record JAJIZL010032347.1, read on the forward strand.
TAAATGATCACTTCCATATTGGTTGTCGAGAACGTCCCATTTAAAATCGGTGAAAATTGATGGTGAACAAAATGATAGATCTAAGCAGCTCATTTTTCCTGAGCTTGGGGAGCAACATGTTTGTTTACCTGTATTCAGGAGGCAGACGTTGTTGCACAGCAAAAAATCTTCTAAAATGCGTCCTCTACTGTCTGTTTGCTCACTCCCCCAAAAGGAGGAGTGTGCATTAAAATCTCCAACTAAAATATATGGTTCAGGTAACTGTTGTAAAAGTTCCTCTAAATAGTGAAGGGTAACAATGACATGAGGTTGAAGGTAGACAGAACATATTGTGATTGTTTTATAATAAACAACAGTAACTGCAACAGCTTCGAAATTAGTTTTAAGATGGACTTCTCGCGTTGCAATACTGCTCTGCACAACAATAGCAACGCCTCCGGAGAGGCGACCTGCTTGTTCTCTGTCACATCGAAACACTTTGTGCTTTTTTTTTAATTTTTTTTGTTGAGGTCCCAGATTGGTCTCTTGTAGGCATAGGACCACAGGGGACAGTGAATTTAAAAGGTCTGTTATATCATTGTAGTTTCTTAAAAGTCCTCTACAGTTCCAATCGACTAAGAACGCCATTTTATATGAGGAAGGTAGAGAGACTAAGTTTTTTCTGGCCCGGTGATTCGGGCCTTTTCTTTTCTAGTTCGCTCCAAGGAGCTCCGTCGCCTGTCAGATGTTGACGGCCCCGGACGGTCGTCGTTTGTTGTGTCCATTGCGTCCTCGGACGTGCTGGACGATTGTGCAGACTGCACAGACACATTTGTGGTAGATCTCGCCGTTACTGGAGAGACCTTGGGGCCAGCTGACCTAGAGGCCCGCGCAGCCTGCTTGGGGGTGGTGGAGCAGCCCCAGCTACTTCCACCGGGGACGTAGAGGTCCCTGCCTTAGGTGCACCGTGTGTCACCTGGGCAGGTTCCAAGGACTGCTGTGACGCCGCCCCCTTTTGCGTCACAACAGAATAAGTTGGGGTGTGAGTGGACGTGAGTTTCTTACGTGCTCTCCTGTAAGTGAGGTTTTCTTTGACTTTTAGTGTGATGATATCTTTCTCTTGTTTCCATGTTGGACAGGTTCGTGAGTAAGCAGCGTGGCTGCCCTCACAGTTGATGCAAAGTTGCGTTTCGGATTCACAGTTCTCAGCGGGATGCTCGTGGGAGGCACACTTCGCACATGTAAGTTGGCCTCGGCAAGTCTGTGAGCCGTGACCATACCTTTGGCATTTGAAACAGCGGCGCGGGTTAGGTATGTATGGTTTCAGTTTTATCTTCGTGTACCCTACCTCCACAGCCTCGGGCAGTGTGCTCGATTCGAAGGTAAGGACTAAGTGCCTGGTCGGTATCTCTTTGTTATCCCGTCTGATTTTAATTCTGAACACATTGATGACATTTTGTTCTCTTAGTCCTTCAAGGAGTTCTTCTTCAATTAGGTACTTTAGGTCGTCATCTGAAATGACTCCCCTCACCATGTTTAGAGAGCGGTGTTTGGTGACATTAACTGGGCATTCCCCAAAGCTGGTTACTGTTGGGAGTTTTTCATTCTGATGATGGTAGATAATTTCCAAGAGAAGGTCGCCATTTGGAAGTTTTTTGACATTGTATCCTTGGCCTATTGCTTCAGTCAATGTCTTGGTCACGACAAAAGGAGATATTTGCCTAGCTGTTTTTTGAGGGTCTTCACTGTGAACCACGTGGAAGCGTGGGAATCTGTTTGCATTCTTTAGAAAGAAGTTTGCAGTTTCATCGGTCCGTCCCCTTTTTTGGGAACGATCATTGGAGAGCAAAGAAGAAGCCATACAGTAAGTTTTTGTTCAGCCGGGGTGGCGGCCACCCACCATGGAGCCCAACGAGGGGACGGGACAGGAACTCGCAAAGCAGTCCTGCCCACGCCAGCCATACACCCCGACTATAACCAAATATGGCATAACGCAGGGTGGTTAGCCACACAAGGTTAACCCTCGCCGCCTGGAAGTAGGAAGAAACGAAGAAGGTAAGAGAAGACAGGACAGTTGTAAGAGAGGGGATAGGAAAGTGAAAGATGGAGGAGAGGACAGGAAAAGGCGACTGCCGATTTCCCCCGGGTGGGTCAGCCCGGAGGTGCCGTCTGTGGGAAGGGTGGGCCAAAGTGGTGTGTTGCCTCCGCCGAGGGGCCTTAAAGGTCCAAACACTCAGCATCGGCTCAACCACCAGGATCCCCTTTTCCCCAGACACGGCGATGCCACGCACGGCTAAGCGTGGGTGCTCGGGGTCCGTGGTGTCGCACAGTACACGCAAACATCTGCTTTAACAGATGCCCCCTGCGGGGCAGGAACTATGATAGAACATGGAGAGTACTCGTGAAAGAAAAAAGGAATGCAATGTATTTCAGAAAATCAGCAATATTTTATAGGTCGCATTATTGTCAAAAGTGGCCGAGTACTGAAGAGGACAGTAAACAATTCTGAAGTTCTCTGAAGGCTTTTTCATGCAATGCTTCCCATTTGAAAAGAAAATCTGCTTTTGTCCGCTATATCAAGAACCAGTGTTGTAGGCAAATGTTTACCGGTACGTAGAAAAGTCACACGAAATCTGTCGATGGCTTTCTTGTTGCCAGGCATCGGTAGCGGCTGTCTTCTGTGGGCCAGGTCATATGCCGCTTTTACTGACGACCAGCTCGAGGAACAACAGCTCCTGGCACATGAAGTGGCGTTTTCCCGGCTTTAGTACAAGTCCAGAAAACTTAACGGTGTTCGAATTGCCTTCAACTTCTTGAGGTGTTCAACAAAGCTTGTCATGAAGACTACAATGTTGTCTGGGAACGTGAGACAGGTTTGCCCCTGAGGCCTGCTAGCAACATTTTAACGAATCGCTCAAACGGTGGTGCAGTGCAATGCCCAAATGGCATGAACTTCACCTCAAAAATCTGTTCAATGTACTAAAGGCTGTTTTCTCTTAGTCTCTTTCGTCAACTCCAATCTGCTGGTACCAGCTCTTGAAGGCCAATGACGACAAGTACAGGGTATGGGGAGTCAGTTGAGGATATTGTTGATCTTTGGGAGGAGGAAGACATCTATTTTCATTAAGCTGTTTAGTCTACAGTGATTGAAACAAAGCTGTAGACTTCGACCTTTACGTCTATTCGCAGTTACTCTTACAGTGCATCGCCCTGAAGCCATAAGATGCCCTCGCATGGCGCGAATTTGCGAGCTACCCCAAGTGGGAATAACTTACTTGAGCTGAGTAACGAATGCTCCGCTGATAACCGAGGAATCAGAGCTTTTGTTCACCAAGGCAGTACACCAAAGCTACTTCAAAATGTTCTTCACAAACTCATATAGCTCATTATCTTTGGGTGGAGTCCATGTTTTGTCTCTTGCTGTGATCTTTGCAGGGGCATGGCGCTACCTTTCTCAAGCCATGTCTTGTAGTCCTGACACTTCTAACCAGCTTAATTGTAGGGAAGCTCAATTAGGAAAGCTAGGCCAAAAAGCAACTAGGAAGTTCGGGCTCACACAGCTGGTAATATCGTCTCGTGCTGATGCACTGGCCCCAGGTCATTTCCTTCTTTATAATCAGCCCAGGGAAAAAGAGGGAGCCATTCTTTCAAATTAAACAACATGTGCTGGTTGTAGTGTTGCTTCAAATGAGACATTGGACCATTTCTTGGCCAAGTTGTAGGATATCTTGCAAGGGCGCCACAGGCTCAACAGTAGCGCGCTCAAGGATGCAATGATCAGGCTCGCGGGGTTAACATTCGGGGGAAGGAGTGGACAAACTTGCACACATAGGCGTACATACCACACCAGTAGTAGGGGAGACAAAGCCATGCATCAATCTTGAAGCCAACAGTGTGAGAAACTTGTAAGCCAGCGTGGAACAAAGCACCTATTTCCAATAAACGTGCTGAGGAACCACAAGCAGGAATTGGCAGCAATAAGACATACTTCCTTTGGTACAAGAGCCCATCACGAATTGCGAAGTGAGCAGCCTGCTCATTAACTGCTCGAAACATCGAAATGCCACAGGGTTAAGAAAGGCATTTAACTATGGTTGAGCCTGCTTATTAAGCCTAAGCTCTTTTTGCCTTCACCACAGCAGTGAAGCCAACTGTACAGTATATTTTGATGTTCAGCATCATTCGTTGCTTTGCTGGGTCTGGAAGCACACCATTTTAGGTACGACAGGGCTCAAAATCGTGAAATGGCAAGCAACATTACTTTAAATTCAGTTGGAGGACACCTATCATAAGGCATTGCAATACATGTCTGAAGCGAGTCAGGCGTGTTTGAAAATCCAACAACAACAATGCAATCACAGCAGCATAAGCAGCTTTCCTATCCGAAACCGCTCAATATGCTGTCCATCATGCATATAAAAATGGCAGGATCGATACACAGTCCAAGTCGCATGAAGCTGAATATGTTGTCTGTGAGGCTTCACAAAAGCAGTCTTGGCATGGTCAGTGTCAGCCAGCGGATTTTGTCAGTGCAATTAATGGAGGTCTAAAGTTGAGAAGAAATTGGTGCCCTTCAAACAGTCAAGGGCGGTGTCGATTTGGGAGAAGGGATAGACATCCTTGCAGGTCATGTTATTCAAGCAACAGTAGTTAAGCAAAATCGGATAAAGCCATCGTTTTTGGTGACAAGGACAACGAGGACGGCCAAAAGACTGCATTGGTTGAATGACACCTCGCTGAACCATATCAGCCATCTGTTCGTCGATTATGATGTTCAGTCGCCGAGACGGGATTTAGGCATTGGCACAGCAGCGAGTAGGCGTCAGTGTTGATCCGATTGGTGACAATTGACGGACAGTGCAAAAAATGATGCGAAGAGTCCTTTCGGCATGAGCTTATCGTCAATAAAGCTGGCAAAGACAGTGCGGGCTAGATGAGCGGAAGTAGTAAGCACAGCTATCGATTACCGGTAAGTGGCAAGAGTCGTCATCATAGCCGCAGTCGACTACAAAGGTGAAATACTGAATATGTCCCAGATATTTACCACAAGGAAAGAGGAGTACCCAAGGGAATTGATGATGGCTATTACACTGCAGCTAGTTTCTACAGTAAGCACGGCAAACGACAGGAGGTAAACTGTAAGGCGGCGTGAAGCCGTCAGATGACCCAAAGATGACAGGCCCACCAAAACGTTGCAGAAAAGAGATCACAGCAGCATAGCAAAACATGACAGGATCTCAACATCATAAGTCACAATTAATTTGGCACACATCTTAGGGGTACCAACTAACATGTTGCCAAAGGAAAGGGCTCAACTTCAGCACAAGTGCAATGAAGGCCTGACACTGGTAGAAAATACCAGCCCATGATGACATCATACAGATCAATGAAATAACAATTAATTCAGTAATGCACAGAAAAATATGAATAATGACTCTAGCAGTACAAGCAATCAAAGGGTATATGAGCTGTGAATTAGCGGCATGAAGTGAAAAACCATGAAATGACATCATCACTTTTTGCATCTGGCAGCACAGTTTCTCACTCAAGCAATCAGACAGCCTGATGATGACAGGTTGTGGTGGTTTGCCACCACGTTCGCCAAACCAGATGCCACTTCACACACACATACACTTTTATAACTCATATGCCACCTCTCCTTAATCTAGGCAATACACAACCGCGCACACAACTATTTGGATGAAGGCGCAAGAGGCGGCCCGTGCGGCACACTCAAGTACAGCGTCCGGACCGGTGGTCTAGTGCATATCTGCGGTCACAAGCGTCTTGTGCCACTCACGGTTCAAAGTCAGTGCTGGGAACAAGTGAAGCTGCTGGTCCAGAGCACAGCTGTCAAAGGAGTATGGGAGACAGCAGTGAACCGAAGTCGTCACGTCCTTGCAACTCGCCAAGTAGCGATATGGTAGACTGAAGCTGTCATATTGCTACACACAACACTCAGGCAACAACCACTGCGTTCGAACACGAACACTATCAATCACCACTTTACCGCAACCACGTGCATCCCACCACGCACACACCACGTCATCTTCGCTACGCCTGCCGTGGCAGCAGTGCCACTACAACCACACAGGCCCACTAAAGAGAGTCGCAAACAGCAAGACAATAGCAGAACGTGGCAGGCTTGCCCCATTATAAGGCACAGTTTGGCGCACGTGGTACTTGTGGTAGAGGTGACGACCAGCGTGTTGCCAAGGGAAAGGGCTCAACTTGGGTACAAGTGCAATCAAAGAGGTCATGACAGCTCAATGAACAAACAATAAATTTAGTGGTGTACAGAAACCCTAAATAATGACTCTAGCAGTACATGAGGCCAAAGGCTTGAGCTGTGAATTAGCAACACTAAGTGAAAAACCAGATAACTCATCATCAGTCTGCATCTGGCAGTACAGGTTCTCACTCAATATGGACACAGCAATACCAGTATCAAAAAGGGAAAGAGCATCAGTGCCCTCCATAGGAACCTTGATCACATTTGGTGGTAAAGGCAAGTCTCAACTAATCAATAAAAAGGCAACTGTTGCCTCCGGAACTGCATCACTAGATTTCCTGTGGCAGTATCGGATGACAGTGTATGGAGGAAGCTGAGCAGTGACAGGTAAATATGGAACGGTCACAGAGAGAGGGCAGCTATGGTAGTCCAAGGGCTCAGGAGTTAAGGTTCAAGTAATGTGACGAGAAGGGTCATGTGTAGGCTCAATGGTCAGCTTTGGCAAGACACGGCAATGGCAGTGATGCATCACGTGTACAGCGATGCTGAAGACATAGCACATAGGCACGTTGTCCAGAGTCCACCATCGTTTAAAAGGCTGGAGAGGGGGAAAGGCAGCAGCAATGGTGGTTGCCCGAGGGGCGGTCGGAAAATGACAAATGCTGCCAGTGCCTGTCAGGCAACTTCGGCGTAAGTAAACAGTGCAGCAATAGGAGGCGGGCTGAAAACTGACGGCAGGGCCTCAGACACTTGCTTCTGGACCATGTGCTGAAGGGTCAATGCCAAGTTTAATGGTCGGCTCAGGAAGAAGCTAGAGCTGCCAAGTGACCTCATGGACAAGTTGCTTTATGCGCATTCTGAGTGACAGGGTGACATCTGTCATCAAGTCAAGGGTGGCAAGAGCCTTGGCCTGCCCTGAGGCCATCATGAGAAGACACGTTGTCAGTGCAGATCATAACCCCGACATAGACTGATTGACCAAACGCAAATCGTAGGTTCGGACTCATACAGCTGGTGGTGTCATCATCATTTTCAGGGCCAGCACACTGTCCCCAGGTCATCATTATACACTACTCAACGACACTGGTGCAATATTCTTGCAGTCATCGTTAACTATCGTCATTGCACTGTCCCCAGGTCATCATTATACACTACTCAACGACACTGGTGCAATATTCTTGCAATCATCTTTAACTATCGTCATGTCGTCGTTGAAGCTTCTGTAGCAGATGCACCATCACCATTTGTCAGTACATCATTATTACTTCACTGCAAAGCAACCTCATCTCCATAATTTGCTCAACACAGTTTCTCCTACAATGAGTGGGAACCTTCTTCAGATAGGCACATTGTAGCTGTAGCCCAGTGACACAAATTGTGTGCTGATCGCTGAAGGGGAATGGGTTACATGAACTGATGAAACATGCTCTCCCCTGTGCAGGTAGTCAGCTGTATTTGCTGGCCGATGCGTGGTTTTAGGACAGCAATGGCAAGATCAAGCATGCCTATACGTCTGTGCACAGATTCATCTGCAATGCCCCGAGGATGCCATCTAAGCATTGTGTTACTTGCCTACCTGTTCTTCTGTGCCCCTCAATCTTTAACAGAAAGATAGTGGAGAATCAGAAAGCTTGGCGTCATATGGTTATAAGGTCAGAGTCGGACATGACTGAACAATTCAATTGAACGAATTTGTATGTAGAGGCATGACAATATGGCTGACCTCATCGCAGTGCAAGAACAAGAGGCAGTGGCTTGAAGTCCTCCATGCTTTGCATTTCCTTGGGCTTGGGCATAGCTTGTATAATGGGAGGGTGGGGCCTGTGAAGCGGCATTCTTTCAACAATTGGTTTAAGTCGAGGGGGTCTGCAGTGCAGCTATGCGACCCAGACAGTGTATTATAGAGGCGTAAGTTATGGCTAGAGCTTCCACTGCAGTCAACGATAGCCAAGAGCCAAGTGCATGTTGGACGTCTTCGCAGATGTCCACAAGCACTACCACCTGAGGCTGTTGGAACGACAGTAGCAGGCAGTCAGCACAGCTCTTCCCGAATTATCTCACAACTACAATCCCACAGGTTATCTGTCATAGTGGCTTCCAGAGCATTTGAAGTGGTTGGGTGAACTGGCGGATCCAGGCGTCCATGGCCTTCTCATTGGTATCTGCTGCTTTGGTGAAGTTCGACACTGCGTTGAGCGGCTTGCGTAGAAGACTCGCAAAATGTTACCCTTGGGCGCTGCGCACCAGGGATGTTCATTCGTTTTCCATCTCTGAGCCAGCACGGCAGAGGAAAGGCTTTACCTTTTTGACATAAGAGAGAGAGGGTGAGTTGAGGAGTTCAATTTTGGATTGAAGAGACTGAACTCTCTTTTCTAACCATGGTTGAGAAAGCCTACCAAAGTTCCTTCTTGAAAGCATTCCAATCCTTGAAAAAGGCTTCATGATTTTCACACCAGGTACTGGCATATCCCTAAAGTATGAAGTAAACTTGCCTCAATTTTGCTCACGCATTCAAAAAGATCAAGCCGTGGTCCGCATCTTCATCTGACTGTCCTTAGAAGATGGGGGAGATGGGACTGTAAAAAATCCAGAGGCAGTGTCTGTCTGGCTTGCTCCATATTCAGGGGCATAAGGTACCTCAACAGGATTCAACACCAACACGCCATAGACGATCAGTTAGGAGACTGGCAGAGCTCACAAATGAACTCCTTATTGGACTGACTTGCACCCACAAAAGACTAAACAAGTTGGCGGGAGATAATAGGAACAAGCATGCTCAGCGGTCATCGAGCCATAGAATGCCTATGGCTCGCCTCTGTGCTCAACTTGAGACTGGCAAGAAAACATCATGATAGAGCCCGGAGTGTTACAACAACAATCTGGAACAATGTGGAAGTAGTCATGCACTGCTGCAATCATTAGAGATAAATCTTGCTGCCACCGGGCGTAAAAAAAATTCATAAAGCTGAGATGTTTTTATGCGGACAAAAAGACGACACAAAAAGACAAGGGAGACAGGGCGGAGCGTGTCGTCTTTTTGTGCGCATAAAACCATCTGAGTATGAACCAACTAGCCCCACAACTCATATTACTGACATAAAGCTGCATCTCGGCGGCAATGAGCATCAACAGATGAATAGCATAAATCTTTAGGCAGCATTGCTGCATGCAGTGATGCTCATCTTGGAAATGAAGTAACTGTTCTAGAAAACACGCAACCGAAACAGAAGTGGGCAGGATGCCCGCAGGCTCACAACTGTATTTTATTAACTGAAAAATGACATATATACAGAAAGCAAAACTATAGCGTTGAGAACATGGTTTTGTCAACTCTATATATGTCATCTTTACTTAGTTAAATCCAGTTGTGAGTTTGCGAGCCTCCTGTTCACTCGTTTCCTAGCGCACTTTCCCTATTTCCAACATGCGCATCACTGCGTGCTGCTATACTGCTGTAAGGAATACAGAGATGAACTCTGCAACTAGTGACAAATGCCTCAATTATGGAACTCACTGCTTGCCAAACTTGTCCATCTTGTGCTGAGAAAGGCAGCCTCAAAATTTTTTTCCCAAGTTTTTGACTGCAGGACGTAAGCCGACACTTAGGTCTGGAATGGAACAAGGTACCCACTCAATTGAGGTGGACACAAGTTAAAATACATAGCCACTTGGTTGCCGTACAAACATGTGCGACAGTTTGTTAACAAAGTGGCAACTTTGTACATCCACCCTACCTGTTGCCATCTCAACTTTTGATTTTTGAAGTAATCACTAAAAGCGAAATCCCGTGCTACACTGCCGAACCCCCACTCTACGACTTGCCTAACAGTGCTCATTGCTTTGTTGAAGGCAACGTGATGAGGCTGCAGTATGGCACTCCAAATGGCTTGTAGAGTAGGTGCAGCAGGGGGTACGCTGCGTCACCATAGATCACGTATTTCTGCCCCATGGTGACCTTTTGAAGGTTCTCATAGAGCACAGTATCCTTGAGGATTCCTAGAAGATAGCAAGAATTTAAAATATATCCAAAAAAGATCCACATCTTTGTTTTCTTTGCATAATGAGATGTAATTACAACTGCAAGCTTTTATGTATTTTTCCCTACAAATTTTAAATACCACATGCTAACACAATTTTGCATCACATAAGTGTCGTGTTTCTTTACACATGAAATGCTGTTTTTCGTGAGGCCGGTCATTGAGTATCCCTTTTCCCAAAAACCAACTAAAAATATAAAAGTACTTCTGGAATCTTTGTTGTAGAGATATTAGGCTTTAATCTGGAAATGCACATCCCTGAATATGAAAAACATTATGGCTAGTTACTGCAATGAAGACATGACTGAACAGGCTTACCTGCATCGTGACGCCTGCATTTAGATGGTCCATTCAGTTGGCAGATTATGCCATTGGCACACTTAAGTGCCTGATACTTCTGCTCGTGGTGCCTCTTGTACCTTGAGAAATTCTCCTTCTGACCTACAGAAGGTCGGCAAATTTGCCTTGCTGTTCCATCGATGAAGCCTCCGCAGTTGGGCAAAGGGGCCCCCTTTGGATGCACAGCCTGAGGAGGAAAAATTGAACTGGCTGCAAGCAATGATCGCTTATAGAGTCCCTACACAGTAGTCACGAGAAAATAACCTTTCAGCGTGCACCTTCTTTACTCTGCCGTAGCATAATGCTTATTGCACTGCTCCCAGGGGAGGTCACTCGTACGGGCCCATCATTATTAAGGCGAAATCTTTTAATGGCTCATAATGTCGGCATTAATTTCTTCGGCCATACGACAGCTGTCAATGAAATGACGTCATGATGATGCCATCAGAACAAATAAAAATCCTGTCTCCAATGGGAATCAAACCTCCATCCCTCGAATCCCCAGCCGAGCTCTTTAAGCAACTGTGCCACGTCCGGGATCACGAAACACACATAATTCTTCTTGCCAAATGTAAACATGACAGTAGCGATGACAATGACACTGCAATTAGTGATAATGACAATGATGACATTAACAAAGATAATGACAGTGCAATCAGTTGATAATGATGATGAGAGCAAATGTGATGCACCGTGTGCACCAGCACCGGTTAGGCTTTAACCTTTCTGCAGTGTATATTGCAAAGTCTCTAGAAATTTTTTCAATACTATCAACGACACTTGAAGTTTTTTTGTTTTCTATAATAAGCCAAATTCGTAGACCTACACTAGCTTAACGTTTTTTTAATTGAAAGATCATATATGCATCCTACTTTTGCAAACAGTTCGAGACAGTAAGGATGTCAATAAAAGCCAGGAATTGCGCAGAAATCCTGTGTAAAATAAAAATTTGCCAGATTCTGCTGATGTGCAGATGGAAATGAGCAAAATCTATTCTATTCTTGACAGCTTTGTTTCTCAGCTTTAGCATGATAGGGTGGACTAATTTGGGTGTAAATTCAATTATTTATTTCCCAGAGCTACTTCCTTAACCATTGCTTAGGATACGAAGAGATCAGAGGAAGATCTGAAGCCAGAAGACAAACCACCTGCAGCAGACGAAGCAATTTGTGCGTAAAGACAGGGAAATAACTTATAAAGTAACTTATAAAGACTGCATTTAATTAAGCGTGTTGGCTGCGGCTTTCTGCATTTAGTAACATAAGCAAATAGCTGAAATTGGCAAGAAAAGACAATACTTGCCGCTGTCCTGTTGCTGGCAATACAATGGTGCACTAAATTAAAATAGCTCTTCATTAAATACATTGCAGCTCATTTCTATCAATAGAAAACTGCCTCAAATCTGCTTGAAGCAGAGCCACCTAAGCATTTATCTGCTCACTTTAGAGCAAATCAGTGCTGCTGATTGTAGCAAATGAGTATTTCAACTCTTCATCAGCTGTAATCACACTATGATCATTTACAGGTATTATTTTCACAAAGAGAAACTAAAAACGGCTTTGAAACAAATTTTGTTTTTGGTAAAAGTAGGGTCAAACTGATTTTCGAGTAGACAAGGGCCAAATCCAAAATTACTTACGATTGTTTAAATTATTGCATAAAATATTATAAAATTTCGGTGTTGAGTATCTGTATTATATGAAGCAAATTAAGAAAAAATTTGTGCTGATAACAACCTTCTACATATTTCTCAGTTTGTGTTTTTATGGACTTGCCTCATTTTGGAAAAAATGGCTTGTACATGTGATTGTGGAAGAGCTTTATTGCTGTGCTAGTAGGTAAGGTCAAAAAGTAGCATGGCACTGGTTGCATTAGGAAGGTTAGCTAGTTTCACTAAATTCGATGTTGACACCTTCCCAGAGCTCTGCAACAGAGCTGGAGAGCAGGAGCGGTAAATGTGTCTTCGCACAAGTGCACCTAGGTAGATTGACGTGAAAAAAATGGAATTGAATGATTACAGCAGACGGTTGGTGACCGGCCACGGGTCAAACTGTAATCGTTTATATACATTATGCTGTACCGTCGTCAAAACAGCTCACCTACTAGAAACGGCCGACACAACTAGCCTCCTGTCCTCCCTAGGAGCATGAGCTCTGATGCCTTTTGATTACAAAATTTTAACTTAGTCAAATCAAGTAGAATTCGCGGAAGCGTTTGAGCACACAAAGAAGCTGATGGGGATGATATGCAATGCACAGCGCGTGAGTGTGTTCCAGTGCGCGCGCGGGGTGATACGACGTCGCGCACTCGGTTCTCAAAAAGAATTTATCGCTTTGAATCCGCTCCGACTTCCTTATTTTTTTTTGAATGAAAGCTCTACAGGCGGTCACACAAGTGTCACACTGTTTTGATAAGCTCTGAACCTTAGGAGTAGCGCTAATGCGCATTCAAAGCTTTCTACTGATACGCCACAGCCAGTCAGCCTTGTTTTACATTTTTCGGCGGGCATATATATCTGAGACAGTTAAAGCACTACTGATATCAATAATTCGGTTTGTAACCGTCAAGCTACCACAGCCACATGCGCTACTTACCTCGGAGAAGCGCTGAAGGGCTTGCAGATCAAGCCACTTGTGGATTGTCAGATCGTACAGTAGGTGGCCAAAGTAAAACTACAGATGTGCCAAGGTCTTAGACACGATGCTCGAAATGACCGAGCTGTGCCGATTAAACATACTTTCTAAATCGCACAGCCGATTAGGATAAACAAGTCGGCGCAAGGTCATGCTGAGTGCCTCGGAGCCGCAGACCTTGACCAGCTGCGCACTGGTGACCTCACTTGGAATGAGAAGGCCTGACTGCAGCTCTCCAAGATCCTCTTTTTGAAATCTAAAATTTCTGAAGAACACTGTGCTGTCAATGGTGTCGATGTTGAGGATGCCACGTTCCGCAGGTTCCTCCGAGGCTTCGGAACGTGGCGCTCCAGCTGAAAGCTATGCATGTCCTCAATTTCTTCCCATGATAGCGTGCTTAAGTTGCCGCTCGTTAAGGACGCTGTAAGGCATGGTGTAACGTGGACAGCTTCCACGGGTTGCACGTACCGCAAGATCAAACTAGCACACAACCGCACACCAGTACACGAGCACAAAAAAGAACCTGAGCGGTTTTAACGCAACGGGGATTGGATTCTTCGGGCTTGCAGCGGCAAAGTGGTTAAAACCGAGCTCAAATGAATAATTATTTGAAACACAGCCAAAACGCCAACATAATGACTTCGGGGGATCTGCAAGTGAAATTTTTATTGCATTATATGAAGTATTTATTACAAATAGCGTGTAATTTTTTTTTAGATAGCCATCATTATCATCTGGATGTACAGGCGCCCAAATCTTTAACTGGCGTGCGCGAGCGGCGACTTTTCTGTGCGTCAGCGGCATATGACGGAGCGAAGTTGGAAACAGGATGAGGCTAAGCGCATGCTCACAAAGCACGCTCAGCTGGACGCGTCGTCTGCCAGGCTGTTCCTTCTTAAGAACGTCACCCCTCCTTATCGCGTTTCGACGAGCAGCCAGCGTGAGTTGGCGAATGGTTTTGCTCGTATTTTACGTTCCGAAGAACAGCGTCGCAGAAGCCAAGAGAGGAAAGAAAGTTTAAAGATAAGCCGAACACACCCAATCACGCGATAAGACCGAGAACATGGATCGGTCTTTTGTTACTTGCTGACGCGAACGCTTTTTTTCGTCTGTATGAAGGGCGCTTACAACTCTGCAGGCTTTATGCTTCAGCGTGGCGACGAAACTAAAAGGCCGCTGTGAAACTGAAGTGAAGCTGCTCTACAGCCGTGTTCGCGGCATTTCGCAAGTTATCAAAATGCCACCCCGTGTATCTCAAGCGACATGACAAACATAATGGATGTCATCGCAAAGGGACGCTCCTAAATACTCGGCTTGTGTCACGCGTTATTTTTCAGGATCGTAAGAAATATTTTTTGTTACTGTCAAGCGTATTAAAGCCCTTTGCCAGTATCTAAGCGAAACAACACAAAATGGTGCCGTAAACCATTTTATTACAGGCTGCATGCTTGCTGGAACGCTATAAAACAAAAAACAATGGTGTGGACCAATAATGGGCGCTCACAGGCCGATCAGTAGTGGGTGAAGTCACCGCCAAGCCCGACGACAGCAGACATGCGGCGTGGCAAGGAGTCGTAGAGCGCCGGTACAAGGTCGCTGTCGGCCTTCAGTTCTTCCCACTGACTTTTAATAGCCTCCCACAATTCATCAGAAGATGCGGTATGGAGGCCCATTCTTGACATATTGGCTTTTAAAATGCCCGAAACGTTTTCAATGACATTCATGTCCGCGCCCTTCGGCGGCCAGTCTAGCGTCATCACTCCAAGGTTCTCAAGGTGCGCGGTCACTGCGTGAGCCGTGTGGATCGGAGAGAGATCATGCTCCAGTAGGAAATATCCATCTTTGTATGGTCCATCAAGCACGTGAGGCAGGAGCTGGTGGTCAATCATTCCAATGTAGGCTTCGGAGCACAGCCGACCATCAATGCGGTGAAGAGGCCCGAGGCCATCCTTCGTAACCACCCCCCACGCATTCATAGATGTTCGGCCACTTGCTTTGACGTTCTGGACGTAGCGGGGATCATACCTAAAAAAAAGGAGTATTTATTCCGAATTAATGACAGTCGGTAGCAAAATAATCATATGGTATATAATAAAGCAAGCCACGCGACAAAAGACAAGTCTAATTATTTACCTTTTAGAGACTGGACGGTATACCTTTTGTTTCTGGTCCCACTGAGTGCAGATAGTGCTTTCATCTGTAAACGCGACGTTTTGCCAATCGTCGACGGTCCAGTGCAGATGCTCTTGAGCGAAGGCAAGCCTTTTTGCTCTGGCGCTGTCGGAAAGTAGGGGCTTCTGTGCAGCCGTCCTGTTTCTGACCCCTGCTTCCTTTAGCCGTTGCCTAATTAATTCGTCTGACACATTAAGGCCAAGGGTAGCCCTTATTTCACCCGCTGTTATGAAAGGGTTATCATTAGCGCAGGCAACAATCTGCAAGTCTTCTTCTTCTGTTGTTTTCCTGATGAGGTAGCGAGGAGCATCTCCGATCCTTTTTTTCGTCCCGGTAGGCACGTGTGATTCTGCCCTCTGAAGCCGCAGCCACTCCAGTTGCTTTAGCAATCTCCTTCTGCGATGAGCCGCCCAATGACATTCCTATAATTCGGAGTCTTGTTGCCTCAGGTATACGTGGTGGCATTCTGATAGCTATCGCGAAATGCCGCGAACACGGCTGTAGAGCAGCTTCACTTCAGTTTCACAGCGGCCTTTCAGTTTCGTCGCCACGCTGAAGCATGAAGCCTGCAGAGTTGACAAGCGCCCTTCGTACAGATGAAAAAAAGCGTTCGCGTCAGCAAGTAACAAAAGACCGATCCATGTTCTCGGGCTTATCGCGTGATTGGGTGTGTTCGATTTATCTTTAAATTTTCTTCCCTCTCTTGGCTGCTGCGACGCTGTTCTTCGGAACGTAAAATACGAGCAAAACCATTCGCCTACTCACGCTGGCTGCTCGTCGAAACGCGATAAGGAGGGGTGACGTCCTTAAGAAGGAACAGCCTGGCAGACGACGCGCCCAGCTGAGCGTGCTTTGTGAGCATGCGCTTAGCCTCATCCTGTTTCCAACTTCGCTCCGTCATAGGGCGCTGACGCATAGAAAAGTCGCCGCTCGCGCATGCCAGTTAAAGATTTGGGCGCCTGTACGTCTAGCGATACGACTTACGTATGGGCGATACGTACAGCTAAAACGTGTTTTGCTCGGTGTCAGCCGAATACGAATACGTCTACATCAATTTGCACACATGCGCAGTAGGCGTCCGATACGTCTACGTCTGTACGTCTATGGTGAACGTGATACGACTCCGGTAAGCTAAATCTCTCTAGGGTCCCCACCCCTGTCGATGAGCGAGCGTGGGCAGGAGTGGTCCGGTAAACCGGTATACGTGTATGTTTACACATCTCCCGCAGGCTAAATCTCTGTGATGTCCGCGAGTATTGGCGAACCTAGCCCAGCGAAACATAACCATCTGCCTATCTTAAACGAATCTTTTTTTTTTTTTCATCTGTACTTCTTATGCGACGTCGTCCTTTTGAAGCCGAGTTTCTTGAAGCGGTTGAGAAGCTATATTCAAAACGGTGCACTCTAAAAAAAAAGAGTGTAAAAGGAGGGTAACTTCGGGATTTATGCTATCTGAAACCGCATGGCTTAAATATACCCTGCGCAATCACCCGCACGGAAGACGTTAGTCTCTCTCGCATGACTTTACACCATTTCGTCCCTGCAGCTCAAGCAAAAAAAAGTTTGCCGCTTGTTTCTTCTTTTTTTTTTTATGATGGTAACCGGTTTCAAGCTGGGTGCGGCTGTGCTCCTACTTCCCGTCCGATGTCCTTTCAAGAGCTACCACAAAAGGACCCCTCGTTTTTCCCCGGAGGAGGTGGGGAATCGTCGAAAGTTGGGAGCATCTTATCTTCTTACAAAAAGCGGTGCCTCCCCCCTTCACCCCCCCCCCCCGACACCCGTCCCGTCTTTTGACTCCTACGCGAGCTTGACCGTGGAGAGAGCAAGGCCGAACTCAGAACAAGGGCGGACAGACAAGTGTGTACGCTGCAAAACAGGGAGAAAGGGGAGGTGAGGGGGGAGTGGTGGTGAGACGAGAAGCGAAGCAGTTGCTTTTTAGTTTTGTTGCTTTTATTCTCAACGCAGCGTCACGTGTTCGTAGTTGCTTGAGCCTGCCTGCGTTCCCTGCGACTCTGCTAGTCCGAGAAGACGACGACGGCGATTGCCGCACGAGTCAGCGTTCGTGCTCTTTGTCGTTGGTACTCATCTGTGTTTTTAGAAAAGTTCGGTTGCTCTCAGCGATTATTTCATCGAGTGCGCTCATCGATGCCTCACTATGAAACGACTTCGTGAAAGTGTGAACTTCGGAATGAAACGGCGGATGGCTGGTCGTCGCGGTGGTGGCGTTCCAACGGATCCTTGGCGCCAAATTTCAGCCGCGCATGTAAGTGACGTTTTACATTTCGTTTTACGTGTTTTTCTCTGCTATTTAACTTGGCCTGAACATGTTTTGTTATTGCTTACGTCCGCGACGCTGCTTGTTTGTCTGTGAAACGGCCTCTGAGCACGACGTCTTGGATTCCAACCTGAGCATACCACTCCCTCAGTTCAGACTGGAGGAGCGGCGCATCCCAAAATTTTTAGATGGTCACGACCTTTTTGCGGGATGTTAATGGTGCATTTTTAGTCGTCTACGACGCTCACAAGCATATCCCGCGGTCGAAAGTATGCGTCGACGAGCGCTAATGCAGTCCCGGTGATACGCATTGACGTGTTTGCATGCCGCATTATTTTTGCTCGCTGCCTACAATCGATTTTGATCGTCTGTTGTTGCTGCTTTACGGGAACGTTGCCATAAATGCGGGAGAGCATGCAGGGTGATGGGTTAAGTTTACGGTTCTTTTGCCAGCAACTTGTACGTTCGAAGGCAGCGCGCCTGATATCCTAAAGTCACGCTTTCAGAACGCCGATTTAACCCCGCAGTTTTGAGCTGATGGCGTCGAGACCAGAGGTGGGACCGAGCCGATTCGTGTACATGTATACTGTCGCAGTGACGCAATGTGCAGGAAAGACATTTCTCACGCTTTTTTTTTTTTTTTTCGCTGCAGGCTCAAGTCCTTCGTCTCGTCTGCGCAAGAACGTAGACTGTCGTTTCTTCAAAGAATTTGAAACTGGTCTCTGCTATCCGTGCTGGCAAGTCCAAAGCATTGTTTCCGTCCAGAAAGGGGCGTTTAAATTGACACGCGCACTTTTGTGGCACATATTGCTGATCACTGACATCTGCCTCAATGTATACTGCTTGGGATTCTCGTCGGAGAATATTTATGTCGCGTGCCATGTGTGTGTCTCCTTGCGTGTTGCCATTTTCGCTCATGCCGTGCAATATGGTGCACGCCCAGACAGTGACTTATCAATTGAGTTTCATTGTGTTTGAGGGCGTGTGCGAGTAAATGGTGTTATTTAACTTGCTGATCACTTATGTTAAAAACTGATAATAAATATTGGACTCGATCAAATCACTTAACAAGTGAAAAATCTGGGTTAGCTGGTGATCAGATGTCTTCAGCATTGAAGCAAACCATGTGTCACCCCTTCTCTGCTTTAAGACTGACTTTCTTTTTGTAATCGGTACATAAAAAGACCAGCGCAAAAAAAAATAATAATTACGGGGACAAAGGAACAAAAAATGACAGGACGGGCACTGAAATACGTTTTGTGTTCCTTTGTACCTGTTTTCTTTTTTTTCGCTGGTCTTTTAGGGTGTAAGTATGAACCAACTGGCCCAAACAGCTATTTTGATTAAATGTGCTAATTTTCGTTAGCGAGCTAAGGAAAATTTTTATATCACTAATATTTTTCATTTGGGGATTTGCTATAGTTTCTACTCAGCTATTTCCATTCTGAACTTTTCAGCCTCCTGACCCATAGAAAGGAGGCTATGCCTGACCAATAACAACACATTCTTTTCCTTCTGTAGTTTCTGTTGTCAGACATTGTGTTATACTCATTACTACAATTCACTGGTACTGAGACATTCCCTCATTGAAGTTAATGTGTATTGTCATTGTGCTAGCAGTTTGTCATAAATCTGCTATTCTAGTTTATTTAAGCAGTTATTTCGACTGTAAAGAGGTGGCAGATATTGTTACAGATATATCTAGGAACAGGAGTTGTAGCTTTTAAGCTCATTGTCAAAATATTTGAGTCATTGTTGTGGCATGTGTGGTGCCATTATTTTTTGTACTATAGTTATGTATGTACTAGTTACAAGTATCATGCTAATGTTATGAATGATACCTTTGCTGCAGCGTACCTGCCAGTAGGAGGAATACGGTGTAGAAGTGCTGTTACTCCTGCTTCTAAAGATCAACCTGCTTTCTTCAGCGCTGGACGACTACTTACGGCAAGATTTGTATGGTATGTATTTTTCGACATAGCTGTGGCATTGTGGTCTGTTCATTGTTGCTTTATGTCTATCAAAGAGCATATTTTTCGATGCTGAGGAGCAATAGCCCTGGCATTACATTGATTTTGGAACCATTCAGTGCTATTGAGCAAGTTAGCAAGGGAGGAATTTTTTCAGTATGTAATCGATCTGAACATGTTGACTTCTTTTTATTGAGTGAGCTGTTAATGTATGCCTCTTTTCTTTTTTTCTTCAAAACCTAATATTTAAATTGTTTGCACTTGGTTCTCAGCAGTAAGGTTATGTTCTCTGATGGGTGTAATTTTCAACAACTCACATGCTCTTATGTTGCTAGGTATGTCCACAATAGAATGAAACTAAAAATGAAGTACTGCAGGTGATATGTAATGGACGGTATTTTAGCACTTTCAGCTTTATTGTTTCTTTTGTGTTCTTTATATTGTTTTGTGCCATTTGTACTCAGCGTATTTTCCTTGTGTTCCACCACTACCATTTAACAAATATATATATATATATATATATGCCCCCACCCCTTATGTCATGTCTATGGGCCTATAAAGGGAGAATGAATGAAATGAAATTTGCAGTACAATTAGAACTGGATTGTGCAGCACAGTGGACATGTCTGTGGTGGAGGATAATGGTTGAATGGCTAATCAACCGAAATTGACTTAACTTTTGCATTTTAATTTTAGGGGACAGTATTATATACCAGAAATGAGGGTCCCCAATATTATAGGTGAGCCCAGTTCTTAAATTTTCTGAAAGAGCAATGTAGTTCAAAATACTGAACAAGGAAAGGCGTATTTGAAAACTATTGTCTTGCTTTCCCACATTGCATGTAAAAAATGTTGCTGCACTTGGTATTGTTGCCAGAATCATGTTAGCTTCTTCTGCATCATCAAAAACACAAAATATGTCTATATTATCTGAATAAGAAATGTCAGCAACACCCTTTTTTAGTTATGTAATGTGGAAAAACCAACTTACAAAGCTTTTAAAGGAATATTTTTGATGCTCATTATGTTAGACCACATAGATGATTAGGAGGGTTTTAGGCCTAGGCTCACTCATTAATAGCCTTCAATTTTGCAGTTTTCATATTGCCTCTTATAAACAAAAAGAATAGATAATTAAGTCTAATCCTGAAGCTGTACCAGGTACCCAAAGTCCACATTGCTGCACAACCCACCGGCAGAGACTGCACGGGTGTCTCTTCATAGTTTATGATTTGCAATCTGTAAAGGTAAAGAACATAATCTTCGAGAAATTTGTTGTAAAC
Organism: Amblyomma maculatum; assembly: GCA_023969395.1. NCBI lineage: Eukaryota > Metazoa > Arthropoda > Arachnida > Ixodida > Ixodidae > Amblyomma > Amblyomma maculatum. The sequence goes on from JAJIZL010032347.1 coordinate 52,955, forward strand.
ACTTTTTAATAATCATTCTTGTATAATATTGGTCAGCATTTACAATTTCATTAGTTAGGCATCTAAAGAGATAAGCAGTTGACAGTTCTGGCAAATTGCAGTTTATGAGAAGTTTTATTCCTGCTGCATGTGCTGCGAGCATTACATGAAACAGCAATACATAGAATCTCAAGCTTTGTGGTTTGTTCAAGGAATTATAGGGGTATTGAAGTGTATTGTTTTTTGCCTCCTGAGCAAGATAATGTAGTTTTGAAGTGAAACGGCAGTCTCGAGAAGTTTTTGGCATCGGCATAAGCTGATGTGTGGTGTGAAACTAGCAATGAACTTATGTAAAAGTTGCATTTTATTGTCATGCTTTACATAATTCTGCATCTGTGACATCACTGCAGTAATGCACATGTGCAGAAGGTGCTTTGGATGTGCCTTGCTATCATTGCTCTTTTAGCATGAAATGTTCCATCTTTCAGAAGTGGTATCCCGCATTTTATAAGGCATAGCCTCTGTGGTATATTCATGCCTTTTTCCAGGAATGTAAACTGCACTAAAGGCAGAAACAATAGAATGGCCTTAGACATACCCCTGCAGGAGCAAGCTCTGCAGGAACAAGCTTCATTCGTTATATTCATGAGAAATGACAACGAATGCAAGAACAAAAGAACCTCCCCCATCCCTCCTCCCCCCCCCCAAAAAAAAAGAAGAAGAAGAGATTTGCAGTTGTCACTTGTGATGGATGATCAGATGACTAAAGACAGTGTAGTCTCAGGAAAACATTAACACTATAGGCAACATAAGATAATGTCATGAAGGACCAGAGACAGTGTTTTCTAGGAGGGTGAGACCATAGTGACTAGAAACAAGACCACTGGTATGGTCAGGTGTGAAAAGCAAACTATAATGTTTGGGTGTTGGAGTGGAAACCAGCAAACAACAAAGGTGAAAGTGAAGGTGATAAAACAAAGTTTAACATAAAAAGCTAATGATAAAAAAAAGGAGAACTGCACATATGAACGAGTAGAGGGAGGGGTTTTTTAAATCACATCTTTTGCCTTTATTAGGCTAGCTTCTATTTTATCAATATGTTTTCATTCATATTTCTTTACATAACCCTCTGGGTAGTCCAACATCAGTGATGCCTATGGCTTGACCCTGCTCCTAACAAGAATATGTCTCATTGTATATTGTGTCTTATTGAGCATATTGTCAATTTTTTCTGAGATTGCAATGTGCTAGTTGTCTATGTGTGTGTTAGTGGCACAGGTAAAGCTCAGATTTGGAGAATTTTCATTGATCTATATATTGTGTGATTTCACAATTCTCATTATATAAACACTTGGAAGCCTGTACTGGTGCACTATTTCCATCTGTCTTCCTTTTTACTTGCCCTTTGTGCAGTGTTATTTTTATATGTGAATTAATTACTCCATAAGCATGTTTTGTGAGGCTTTCTTCGTGAGTAACTGATTACAAGTTCTCTTTTCTATGCAGGTCAAATACGTGGTACATCCCTGCCCTGACTGTGCGGAGAAGATTATCCAGTCCCTTGCTGCAACTTCGGTGTATAATGAGGTAAAATAAACACCATGGTATGTTATCTTAACCGATTGTTCTGTAAATTCTTTTTGTTCACTCTGCAACATAACTTATGGCTTGAATACAACATGACACAGCCTACCTCACCTGAAACATTGCTCACTGTCACACTCCAGACGACACAAAGATATTGCAATGTTTCAACATAATCTTTCCTTCCAGAAAATCTTGAAATGTATTGGTTAGCTTTATTCCTGCTTCCAGTGACCAAGTTTACGATGCAGATTGGTAATAGTACTCTTGTGTGGATAGCATATATATACCACAAGATGATGCTTAGATACCCTATGTAATATGGCATTACTTTAAACTGCTTGGAGGGCAACGTTATCCTTCTCCTGGTGGTATAAGCTTGCACCATAAAGGTGCAAAACTTTGCGCTCTTTGTCGTAATATAAATTTATACTCTAAAATGGTAACTTTGCACCTGTACATACAGGATAAGCTTACGTTGTCAAGGTGCAAACTTGCACCTTTGATGCAAGGGTATGCTTATGCCATCGACAGACTAAAACATAGGCCTTTATGAAAGGTGCAACGTTATGCCTAGGTAGAATACAGTTACACTGCTTGTGAAGGTGCAAGTTTATGCTACCAGAAGCGTAATGTTACACTACATGCAATGGTATAAATACTTAGTCTTCCAAGACACAGCGTAACCTTACCCCAAAAAGGTGTTAGCTCAGCGACAAGCAGTTTACCCCCCAAAAAGACTAAGATCACACCTTTTTTTTTAGAGTGTGCTTTCCGAGATGACAGCTACAGGCGCACGTGTGCCACTGCAAACTGTAGGGAACAGAGCACGCACCAACGAAGAAGTGAACGAGACAACCGCTGGATACAGCCGGCCGAAACTATTTCTGGTGGTGTACTGGGCTATTCCTTTTTCGACTAACGTTTGCGAGTCGCATGACGCACATAACATCTAAACGATGAATCATATGCGTGGTACGCCAGCTGGCGTATCGTTATGTCACGTGCGAGCCTTTTGCCGGCACACCATGTAGCATAACATGGCGACATCAGTAGCACTCGCTGTCAAACACATAATCTCTAGATTTTCCGAAAAATACCAATGGCTATCATTCGCTCACGGATGAAGAACCTCACTTTATCAGCCAGACTGCAGTGCAGTGTTATACTGTTTTACCGTATGCATCTGAGATGAGCTCGCCTGAAAGAGGTAGGTGCACTGGGAACATGTCGTCCAAGCAACCTGCAATCTGTCAAGGCATGTCTTCATTTTGATAAATTTGCACCTTTGTCGCCAGCCGAAAAGCACGCCAGAGACATGTAAATTTACCAGAAGATTCTGCGCATTCTGTTCTGTTTTTGCTAGCCGTGTCATTTGCTATCCGAGCCTGAGGCGCCTAGTCAAATATGGATGCGTAAGGAAGAAAATACAGGGCCAGAAGTATATTCAGAAAAGCACGAAACGGCGCGAAGCCCCCCAGCGATTGCGCCTGAAGGTTAGCGACTTAGGACTGCAGTCGAGCGTCCACTGTTAGCACACAATGCAGGGGCGCAAATGGTGATGCGATGACCATGTTCAGGACCTTCGTGTATGCGAATAGCCCCCGCATAAACGGCAGTGCCCCTGGGCGCAAAACACGTGCACGCATAAGCAGTGCTTGCACGAGCGTGCGTGTCATGTCTTGTCATCTAAAAAAACAAACCGCTCATAGCACTAAACACAGCAATCCTGGATGCCAGGAAGAGGGAGGAGGGTGATTGAATACATTCCTTGGTAACGCACGTGGGGCGGCACTACGCGGGGCGATCTGGCAAGGAGCAGCCGGGGCATGGAGATCATCTGCTCGAAATACAATCATAGGCTCACCATCGGTCCCTCACGGGTGCACGCACTACCCGTGGCCATAAGATCTTTTTAAGATCTTTCGGGGTTACACAGAGCGCTTTATAGACCACGAGCACTGCACTGCAATGAGAAGACCAAGGTGGCATAATATAGTAGAGGACCACTGCACATACTGCCACACGATATTCAGAGCTTAGCGTAGCCTAACAGTCGATCACACAGGATGAGAGGTATGCCTGTCTCAATAAAGCATTGTAAAACAAATCCCGACTAAATTTATTCAGGAAAAGGACAGGAATCACGACGTCATGAACTACAGCAATACCTCGCATCTATTGTTTGCTCTGCTATGCACACCGTCGACGCGTCGGCCCGCGCCAATCCATGTGCAGAAATTGAGCGCAAGAACATCAAAATGCTGTCGACGAGCCGCATCCCCTCCCGCTACCGGCGACCTCCCCCCCCCCCTTTCCCCCGCCGACCGTCCCATCGCATATCGCTGTCGTGAAACTCCGCGCTACGATTGGCGGGAATACCCACTGTGATGTACAGTGTCCACACGCGCTGTGAGAAAGCGCTCGGAAAGAGCCTAGAAAATAGTCGAACGTTCAGCCGCCTCTCAAAGCGCCCTTTCTGTCTTGTTGTCCACCCATCGGCTCTCAGTGTTCCAAGGTCGCATAATCGGCACGATATTCTTGGCGCGAGTCAGGTATATCTGACCGCTAGCCAAAACAGATGAACATTGAAAAACACACATACCACTTGGTTGGATAGACATAATTGACGTGTCCCCATCTCAAGCAAGATAATTTCGCTCTTCTCCACTTTTGTAGGGACAACAAGTGCATGGAAAAAATTTCCGGGTTACACACATCTTTGACAGTCCTCAAACTATATTTCTGAATCAGGTAAGCCGCGGCAGTCAGAGAGCACTATGCACCCATGTCAACATAGAACACGAATCTAGCACGTCAAGATCACTCCATCAGGATGACCGCTCTGCTTGCTTAGGGACTACGGCATGAGATATCACTGCTTCCAAACAATACAATTTATTTAGTTGCTACTGTGACGAAACCATCTAAGACGGCGTCGATCCCTTTGACACTCCAATGAACGCCGTCAGTTCGCCTGTCGGCGCCGATCCTCCTGGAAAAAAAGGTTATATATCAGAACACCGCAAAACATGGACAACAACCTGACCTCAACAACGTGTGCATACTTTTTGAAACGTGCGGAAAGCCAAACAACACAAGAATTGTTGTGCAAATGGAAACCATGCCGACTCCTGCATTATTAGTCCCTAGCTCAGTTTCGTTATTAGCTCAGGAGCTGACATTTCACCGGTTCAGTGCAAGAATGGCAATAATATGGCATGTGTTCTTACGAGTTGTGCATAAGTCAAACCTTTTTTCGTGTTCATCGCTTGGCCGAAGCGCCTTACATCCGTATTGTCTGTTTTGTTTGCGCCAGTTGTTTGAAGAATGTCGAACCAATTACTCGCCCAACAGCAGGCTATATAAGCTCTTACCTCTCAAAAAAGCAACAATTCACGCGCCACTTGCCGCGCACAATGAGGTGATGAATCTCCAACGCCAGCACGCTGCCTGCGAAGGAATGAAACCGATCATTAACATTTGCTGGATTAAACGCTCATGATCCCGAGCTTACCTCTGCTTTGCTCTAGGGTCCATCGATTGATGCAATTGAGGATGCGCCAGTGCATGGCATTGCGGGCAGAGCGGGCTACTGGCAGCAACGTCAACAACACGACGGCCGTACAGCGCCCACGCAGCCACTCCACAATAAATTCCAGGGTGGCAACAAGCCTGTCGGCATCGTTCATGGTCCGCGCCTGCAAGTAAATAAACATAGAGATGAAAACGCGTGCACAAATGTTACTCATCCACAAAAGCGTACCCTGGTAAGGTCGTTAGTCCCGACTAGGACGACGACCATGGGCTTTACTGTGGCCACCCTGCGCAGCCGATTCAGGATCTCCTCTGCCCTGGCGCCCGGGATAAGAGTAGGGCTTTCTGTGCGGTGAAAGTGTTGAGAAGACAATGCATGTTCGGTACATAGATAATAACCATAATTTCCAGTTTTGCACATGAAAGAAGTAAACAGAAAATATTCTTACTGATGTTTCTGCACCTCAGGCCAGAAACACGCTCCGCTAAACGCATCAGCATACCATCACCAATGAATTGGTGATGGTGTAGCGAAGCGGTATTGTTTTGAAATATCTGCATTAGAAAATTAAAAACGACTAAGAATTTGTAACGTAGTTTCAACAGCAGGGAGCTGACGGAAAATGTTGGTGAAAATAAGTGTACTTACCGCGGGCGCAATAGTGCAGAGTGAAGTTTCTCTGCGCTCACTGGTATTTGTACTAGTTGACACTGCTCAAAAGATTTGAGGAAGGGGGGGGGGGGATTGCAGAGGTATTTGGTAGTGCAGGGAAGCATTGAAAACACTTTTTGTTTCAAATTCTACCTTTCCAAGACAAGTTGAAACTGCTCCCTTCTAGACATCTTTCCTTCCCAATAAGAAATATCAAAAGGAATGACGAAAACGCAGAGGAAAAAAGTACAAGGCAAGTCACACGTTTCTTGTTCAAAACTCGCTCTTTCTCTCGAATAACCAACTCGGCATGCGACATGTCAAATTCATGTAACAAAGCTGCAGTCCGGAGCAACAGAGCTTCCTGGGCCCAGTATATCTGTGTACTTCTCGCCAGCATGGTGAAAGCTGCTGCCGATCTGGTTTCGAATAGACCATTTGCGGAAATCTGTAAGTCAGCTTCTCTTAAAGGCTTGTTTTCCAACCAACAAGGTCTCGTTCCCAAACACCGCACTCGCATTATTTGAAGAAGTGAGCAGAGGCAAACGTCCCTTTCTAAGTAAAGTCTGGAATGTGCACTTGACTTCCAGATGACTAGGGGAGACACGCCAAAAAGGTACAATGGTTGAATACTACCCTTTCATATGTAAAAAGAGGATAAAAGGGGTGGAGATAGTCCAGCGCCTTGCTGCTCCAGTGTGACTGGTTTCGGCTCATTCCTCACACTCCCTCTCTGTCCCACTTTCGAGAATAGACATCTCCTCGGGTACGTCACGCGATGCGAGTGACGTCACGGTGGTGACGTTTCCGGTTGGCGCCGCAGACGCCGATGGGCAAAACAGTCGCCTGAATGCATGCGATCGCATCGAGATTCGCTGCGCAAGCAACAAAAACCTTCATTGCGAGCATTTGAACCTTTGCCTCGACCTTGAATCGTAATGCCTACGAGCTGCTGTGCAGTGGGATGCACCAACCGTGCCAACAAAGGCTCTGATATACGCTTTTTTCTTTTTCCACGGGACGAAAATCTCCCGAAAGTGTAGGTGCAAGCAATGCGCCGAGATAAACGGAAGCCAACACCCACAGACCGGATCTGCGGGGCCCACTTCATCTCTGGTAAGAATTCGTTTCTTTCAAATGATTATTTAATATTGAAGAACATGTAAGAAGATTATTATCACTGAAGATTTTCTCGTCTAACCGCTAATGCAGGCGCCCCGTCCCCGTTACCGGACCACCCAGACAGGATGCCCAGCGTTTTCTCATTTAAGAAAAGGAGCTGCAATGCAGATGTGTAGAAGTGTGACCGTTTTGAGCGGAGATTGAAACGAAAACGCCGTTTAGGTATTGACGTCTTTATCATTACTAATGCTCTCCGCCGTTTTTTGCACACACCAGTTCACAAGCGGTAGCTGGATGGTAACTTTGTGTGAATAGAGTACGAAAATGGCATTTAAAGTGTGTGCACACAGCAGCCCACTCAGTTTCAACTCTCGAGCGCGTGGTATGCGCTCTTCGAAATGCCGTTGCGTTCGTCGTCCACTTCATCGGGACAAAGTAGCATTCTCGTGCAGGGACGAGGAGCTGCTGCTACGGTGCGCTGCTGCGACGGACCAAGTGGCATTTCGAAAAGCGCATGCCACGCACTTGCGTGTTGAGTGCACGTCTGTGCACCGCTGTGCACAGTGTCCTTGATAACAGAAAGTAATTTATGAATCTCTTGGAGGAGTGTGTTGGGTGTGGATGGCGACCACGCTCGCTTCAGGGATGTCTTAAGCTTTCTGTTGAAAAATAAAGGGGTAGTACGAAGATACCCCCGCCCCCCTCCCTTAAGAAAAAAAAATCTTACATGAGCACCTTTCCTGCCTTCTTCCTCCGTTTAATCCTGCGTCTGCTTAAGAATATGCAAATTTTTCCAGGACTCGAGCAGTCTGCATTACTATTTTCCCTATTGTTTTTGTACTGCACAAATATTTAATAATATCTAAATAGGACTGCTACAGCATGCTTTTAAGCAAATAATATTTCCATTTCAGGGAAGGTACTCCACGAATTGATTATGGCATCATATAATCGATACATTTTTGCATTTAGTGAATAAAATTAGACCTCCTTTTCTCATTGAATTGACCCCTTGTAAGCAAGCACGATGACGTGTAAAAATATTCAGGTAGAGATGCTGAAGTATGCCTCCACATATCTTTATTTTTTGTTAACTATTATTACGGACACTGGGCATTTGAAGTTTGTATCAGCTGATCTCCATGATCTCATTAAGGAAGGTAATCTTTGAGCACTTAGCTGCAAATATGCTGGCTGATGTGCAGTGTGCTACCATTTTCATAAGAAGGTACAGCAAGCATCTGAAGCTAAACATAGTGTTGCACTTGTTAACTTCCCCTTTTGTGTTAGGCTGACATGTAAAAAGATGAGATTAGAGCTGCTGAATAATGCATACGCATGTCTGACCAGTGAAAACTAACTTTTATTACAGACACTGGGTGCATTGCCCATACCTGAACTGAGCGCTATGACCTGAGTAATGAAGGTAAGCCTCCAGTGCATGAATCAAGCTGCACAATATGCTGGTTGAAGTGCGCCATGGTGACGTTTTGTTGGTTACAAGGTACTGCAAACACTGGAAACTAAATTTCATCTTGCACTTGATGAACTGCCGGTTGTAAGCATTTGGCTAGCCTGTTTGAAAATGCCAGAGCTGCTGAACGATGCCTACACATACTAGTGTGATCACTAAAACGTTTAAAGATTACAGGCAACAGTTCCTCGGTACCAACCTCATCTGGGGACCCTGATCATGATACCATAGGTAAGATGCCAAACCTAAGCTTAGCTACATAATTTGCAGGTTAAGGTAAGGCTTGTTGCCATTTTTAATATAAGGAAGAGCACACTACTGGGAGATGTATGCGGTTTTGCATTTGTAAGATTTACCGCTTATTATTGTCATGTCGACATGTATAGTATGCAGGTCAAGCTGTCGTGGCAAGACTGTTCATGCCTGTATGAGCGCTTAGTACTGTATTTTAACTCTTGTTACAGGCAGTAGGCACTTGGACTTTACACACTATGGACGGTAAGCTTTGAGCACTTGCTGCCACCTTCTTAAGAAGGTACAGCAAACACTTGAAGCTAAACGTGGTGTTGCATGTTGCACTTGTTAACTTCCCTCTTGTGTCAGGCCGACAACTCATAAGATGAAAACAGAGGTACTGAACTATGAATATATATATATATGGTTCAATACCTCTAGTGTCTAACCACTGAAAATTTGGTGGGTTAGTGGTAAAGTGGGCTCAGTCCTGACCACCACTGTCTCATTTTGCTGGAGGCTAAATTATTTGACTTGGTGTACACTGCAGTGTCAGTGCCTGTTAAGGAATCCTAGCTGGTCGAGATGATGGTGTACTCCACTATATCGTCTTCCTAGCGTAAGTCACTTTGCGACGTTAAACCCCATAAGCCTAAGTCGAATTCTTATTACAGATGCTGGGCACATGGAGCACACCTCGACCGAGTGCCATGACCTCAGTATTGAAGGTAATCTGTCAACGCTTTAATTGAGCTGTGCAAAACACTGGTTGAAGTACGGTGTACTGCGATGTTGTTGGCTGCAAGCTACAATAAGCACTTGTAGCTAACCATGGTTTTGCACTCATTAAATTTGCTTCTTGATGCGTATATGCAATGAGAGCTGCTGAAACAAGCCTCTAGATAACTGTCCGACTACTCCTTTCATTGCAGACGAACCATCGGTGCCAACCCCGACTGCAGATCACAGGAATGGCTCTGAAGGTACTTTTCAAGATGTGAATTAAGTGTAGCTTCTGCTCCGAGTTCGTGCATCTTATTCTATTTAGTGCTTATATTTGTCGGGATTAAGATGTTCCTAAGATTTTGTCTTGCACCTTAAGCTTTGCATGAAAGTTGGAATTTTTTTTAAAGCAAGGCAAGTTCAGTTGCATGCCTGTAGGATTATTTTTGCACTGAATTCACTAACAAATTTTGTTGCAGGAAGATTATAATAAAAGTGAGCATGAAGAGTAACTTTTAGAGTTCATATTGTTACGTATATGCCACCGAAGAGGACGACGATAGAAAATAGAGTGAGAGACGACGAAGCTGAAGAAACCGTTGGGGCTTGCTTGAACACCTGCTTTGTTCTGCTCTGCTGTGCTGTGAACACTTCTTCATCCCTTTCTGTGGTTTCTTGTTCTAGCCTCCTGCCCCGTATCATCTTGGCGGAGGTGAATCAAGGTCCTCGTACGCACCGATTAGCCCATTTACGCTAGAAAAAGCTGGATTTGCGCAGCGGCCGCCACCTACCTGGGATCCCAACGACGCCACAAACAGCTACGATGACCTCTGAAGCAGCCATTACCACCCCGGGAACATCGCCTCAGCCAGTTGTACTCACACAAATTCGCCACCCTCCCATCTTTAATGGCGACGACCACCCAGACGTTGACGACTGGCTGGACGAATACGAGCGATGCAGCCGGAACAATCACTGAGACGCGACCATCATGCTGGTCAATCTGATTTTCTATTTGGCGGGAACTGTTCGCACGTGGTTCCAAAATCACGAGCACGAGCTGGTGACCTGGGAAATTTGCAAGCAAAAGCTTCACATTTTGTTCGGGAAATTCATTGGACGGGCCCTCGCAGCTAAAACCGAACTTTCCTCTCGCGCCCAATCTACCATGGAGTCCTACCTTGCCTACATACAAGACGTGCTCGCGTTGTGTCGCAAGGCGAACAGCTCCATGCTGGAAAGTGAAAAGGTAGGGCACAACTTAAAGGGCATCGCAGATGACGCTTTCAACATCCTCTTCTGCATGGATTGCTCTACAGTCGAGTCGGTGTTTCAAGTTTGCCGAAGATTCGACCAGGCTGGACAACGACGCTTGGTACATCGCTTTCAGCGCCTTCCGAACACGGCAGCTACATCATCCTGCGATGATCTGGCTGTTCTGCAACAGCCTTCTCAGTCCACTACAATGACTCGGATCGTCAGGCGAGAACTCGAGGCCTTAGCTCCTGCACCACTCCCATCTCCACTTCCCGACACCGTGGCCATGATACAGGCTGTTGTCCGCCAGGAACTTGCCAACTTCGGTCTTTCCTCCAACCACGTACCGCCCTCGTCACCATCGCCTCCTGTTCCTGTAGTGGCTGCTGCAACCACTAGCCAAGCTCCCCCACGTCGCTACGATAGTCGCAATCGTGCAGAGTGGCGCATCTCAGACGACGGGCCAATTTGGTTTATTTGCTGTCGAGCCGGCCACACTTCATGATATTGCCGCACTCGTACCTTCCCCACCCCTCATAAGTCTATGACTAATCTACAACAGGTGACGTGGCGCCAGCTTCAGTCCCGTACATTCCCATCCCCTGCTTTCTTATTTTTGATCCATCCAGGAGTGTTCTCGCCGCAGTGCACCCTGTGTGGGGCACCTAAAGCTGATTTTGAGCATATTATGATCAAATGCTCGGAATTCCACCCTCCAGCCACTTGGCAACTCTCCGACATCGAGCGATGGGAGGCTGTGGTGTCCAGCTCTGACCCAGCCGTTCAGAGGCGGTTGACGGGGCTGGGCTTTGGGTGTCGCTGGGAAGCACCAGCTTCCGGCCACAACACGCAGCCAAGAGCCCACCCGTCACTAGCATGTAATCCCTTAAGGCTACCAAATATAAAGTTTTTCACCACCACCACAACCACCCCTCGCCCTTATTACAACGCTGACCGTCGGTACTACTACGGACCTCGACGCTTCCCTGCCCAACCTGAACAACTCCGCCCCGCAAATGATGGACCTGGACACTTCCCTTCTCACCCAGATGAACCTCACATCAAAGCCGTCTCAAAGATTCGTCACACCAGCCGATCTCCATCTCCACGGTCTCGTCGATCCCGTTCACCGGTGCCTCCTCGCAACTCCTCCCCATCATACACCGGCACTTACTCGGGAAACTAGTGAGTGCAACGCCCGGAAGTAACGCTGCATTACCGACTCGGACTGTCGACTCGGAACGAACCCTCGTACCCAGACGTAACCTCATTGACATTTTGTGGACGAAGTCTCAGTTTCTGCTCTTATTGACACTGGCGCCCACATTTCCGTCCTCAGTGCCTCGCTCCGTCAATGCCTCAACAAAGTTCTCACACCCGCCCCCTCATCTACCGTTCGTGTTGCTGATGGCAACACAGCTACTGTGGTTGGTATGTGTACTGCGAGAATTACCATTGTCGACCGCCAAATCCCTGTGCTATTTACAGTCCTCACCAGTTGCCCTCAAGACGTTATATTAGGATTCGAATTTTTAACTGCACATTCCGCGCTCATTGACTGTTCGTCTGGACTGCTTCATCTGGACCTGCCACTATGTCCTGACAAACAGGCCTCTGATACTTCAACGCTCCGTCTCCGCTCCTCTACATTTACTCGTCTGCCACCAGAAGCTGCAGTCTATGTGCTCATGTCGCCTTCCCCTCCGTTCCTGATGGCGACTACGTTGTTTGCCCCATAACCGATGTGGCACTGGAGCGCAGGATCGCTCTCCCTCATAACATCGTGCACGTAGAAAATAACAACGCTTATTGCAGTCTTGAACTTCGGCCTTTTTGTGCACGTTCTCCCTGAGGGCATTACTCTCGCCGAACTGATCCCACTGTCTGACGTCACAGTTGCCGCTCTTTTACCTGACTCTACTGCTAAAGTGTCGACACGACCTGCATCGTCTCCACCTCCGGAGGCCCGCATATCAGGAATGGTTGTACCTAACTTGCGCCCTGACCGAGCTACAGCACTTACGAGTCTTCTGACTTCGTACAGCGATATTTTCGATTTTGGTGACCGCCGCTTAGGACAAACGTCCCTCGTTACACATCGTATTGATACCGGAGACGCCCGGCCAATTCACAGAAGACCTTATCGTGTCGCCATTTCTGTACGACGCGTCATACAAGGTGAAGTGTACAAGATGTTAGAAAAAAACATTATAGAGCCTTAGAGTAGTCCCTGGGCGTCGCCTGTCGTGCTTGTTAAAAAGAAGGACAATACCTGGAGATTCTGCGTTGATTACCGACACCTCAACAAAATTACAAAGAAAGACGTTTACCCGCTCCCCAGGATAGATGATGCCCTCGGCTGCTTGCACGGTGCCAGCTATTTTTCTTCCATTGATCTTCGTTCCGGTTATTGGCAGATCGCAGTCGACGAACGAGACCGAGAGAAGACCGCCTTCGTCACTCCCGATGGCCTGTATCAATTCAAGGTGATGCCTTTCCGCTTGTGTAATGCGCCCGCAACATTCGAGCGCATGATGGATTCTCTCCTGCTTGGCTTGAAATGGACGACGTGCTTGTGCTATCTCGATGACGTCATTGTATTTTCTACATTCGAGAGCCATCTCCGTCGCCTTGATACCGTTCTTGGCGTCTTCCGAAGAGCTGGCCTTCAGCTGAACTCGAAGAAATGTAGCTTCGGCCGGCGTGAACTCAAGGTGCTAGGTCACGTGGTCGATGCCCGTGGCGTTCAACCCGATCCAAACAAAATACGTGCTGTAAGTGCATTTCCTGCGCCCCGTTGTACCAGTGACGTGCGTAGTTTTCTTGGGCTTTGCTCCTATTTTCGGCGGTTTGTACCCAACTTTGCCGAGACGGCTCGTCCCCTCACCAATCTTTTGAAGAATGACGCTCCATTTTGTTGGCACCAAGATTAATCCCAAGCCTTTTCTGCGCTCATTGCAGCCCTCATCAACCCGCCCGTCCTGGCAAACTTCAACCCTTCAGCACCAACAGAGGTACGCACCGATGCCAGTGGTCACGGTATTGGTGCCATACTCGCCCAACAGCAGATGAGTCGCACTCGCGTCATTGCTTATGCCAGTCGTCTCCTTTCAGCGGCTGAGCGGAATTATTCGATCACAGAACGTGAGTGTTTAGCCCTCGTGTGGGCCATTACAAAATTTCGCCCTTACTTGTTTGACCGCCCGTTCTCCGTCATCACCGACCACCACGCCTTATGTTGGCTTTCTACGCTGAAGGACCCTACTGGTCGCCTAGGCCGTTGGGCCTTCCGACTTCAGGAATACACTGTCGTCCAAAAATCCGGCCGGCTGCACGCTGACGCCGATTGCCTGTCCCGCAACCCGGTAGATCCGCCACCTGTGAGTGAGTGCGACGATGACACATATGTGTTGGCCGTCTCTGACCTTTCAAGCATTCGCCATGAGCAGCGCTTAGATCCCAAGCTGCAGCATTATTAATCGCCTCAGCACTGATCACCTTGATGCTACCCTTGCTCTGTTTGTGCTCCACAGCGGCATCTTATATCGACAGAATATGCGACCAGATGGCGCCGAGCTTCTGCTCCTAGTCCCCGAACACCTGCATACCACCGTTCTTCAACAGCTGTATGACGCACCCACAGCGGGTCATCTTGGCGTGTCTCGTACGTACGATAGCGTCCGCCGCCGCTTCTTTTGGCCAGGCCTCTATCGCTCTGTTCGTCGTTACGTGGCTTCTTGTGACCGGTGTCAGCGACGGAAGAAGCCCTCGCTCATGCCTGCTGGATCCCTGCAGCCGATCGACATCCCAGTAGACCCATTTTCCCGGGTTGGCCTTGACCTCCTCGGGCCTTTCCCACTTTCTGCGTCGGGAAATAAATGGATTGCGGTGGCCACAGATTATACTACGCGCTACGCTGTCACCCGAGCGATAACCACCAGCTGTGCAACTGACGTGGCTGCGTTTCTTCTCCATGACGTCATTCTGCTCCATGGTGCTCCCCACCAGCTGTTCACTCACCGTGGCCATTGCTTTCTTGCCCGAGTAGTCGACGAAATTCTTCGATACTGCTCCATTAAGCACCATTTTACCACCACTTCCCATCCACAAACGAACGGCCTCACCGAACGCCTCAACCCCACGCTCACGGACATGCTGTCAATATATGTCTCGGATGATCACCGTGACTGGGATATCACATTGCCGTTTGTAGCGTTCGCGTACAATTCCTCTCGTCACGACACAATGGGCTACTCACCGTTTTATCTTCTATACGGCCGCGACCCTCCCCTTCCGTTTGACAGCGTGCTGCCTCCCACCGCTAACGCCAGTTGCTACGTTCGTGACGCCATCTCCCGAGCTGACGCCTCCGGTGTTATTGCTCGCCGCCGACTGGCCTCCTGCCATAATTCTCAAAAAAGACGCCATGATTCTCGCCACCGGGATGTCCACTACTCCGGGCTCTTTATTCTTGCTGTGGACTCCCGCTCGTAAAATTGGGCTGTGTGAGAAGCTCTTGCCACGCTACTCAGGAACCTACCGTGTTTTACGGCCAGTCACTCCTGTGACATACGAGGTCGCCCCTGTACATCCGCCGCGACAGTCCTCCATGCACCCCACCGGGGTGGCGCAGTGGTTACGGCGCTCAACTACTGTTCCCAAGGACGCGGGATCGAATACCGGCCTCGGCGGCAGCTTTTCGATGGAGGCGAAAAGCAAGGCGCCCGTGTGCTGTGCGTTGTCAGTGCACGTCAAAAGAACCCCAGGTGGTCGAAATTTCCGGAGTCCTCCACTACGGCGTCTCTCATAGCCTGAGTTGCTTTGGGACGTTAAACCCCACAAACCAAACCAAACCAGTCCTCTATGCCACGCACCGAGATTGTTCATGTCGCCAGAATGAAGCCGTACTATCCCTGCAGTAGTTTGTCCTAATGCGCACCGGGACTGTGCTTTTCGTGGCGGGGTAATGTTACGTATATGCCATTGAGGAGGATGACGATAGAAAATAGAGTGAGAGACGACGAAGCTGAAGAAACTGTTGGGGCTTGCCTGAACACCTGCTGTGTTCTGCTCTGCTGTGCTGCGAACACTTGTTGATCACCTGCTGTGGTTTCTTGTGCTAGCCTTCTGCCCCGTATCAATATAGACAATACACACTTCATACTTATATATTATTTATTTGCAGTTTCAATGACAGATGTTGCTGCGGCCGCCGCTGCCACTGCACTTCTGGATCTGGCTACAGGACAACTGCACATCACAGGTAGTACATCAGATATTTGTTTAGCAAGGCAGCAGACTTGCACCCAACTCTTGGGAGGATTGAGCTAGTGAAAATATGGAATTAAAGGTATTAATACATTAACAAGAACAGCAAACAAACCATAGATATCTTTTTGCTTTTAGATGTGCAGTTAAGTCTTAGTACAACAACAGCATTTGAAGCATTGGTACAAACACAGAATTTAATCATTTCAGTGTAATTAATGTGGGTGCCCCCGCGCAGTACATGAGTAAGATAAACCTATTAGCCTGCGCCTTCTTATACGCGCTACAAGGTCCAAATTTATCTGCATTAATATTTTTACTGCATTCTTAGCTGAACAGCTAAGACATGCTCATGTTTGGGAATTTTATACGCTGTCTGAAGTATTCAATTGGCATGCCATAAACAACATGACAATGCGACTCTAATATAGTAAGCTATAGCCGGATATAAGTGAAGGAAAATTCATTTCCCTCAAGGGCCCCACAAAACAAAAGCGTCGACAGGCTTTCATGGTGTCCCGGCTAATCCCTTAGGCATGCAGCATGACATTACAAGAGGTGGTAGATGACAAGGGAACAGCCATGGTTAGATTAATCACATTGTAATGAAAATTTCTTGACTCTATTAGCGGCAGGGGGGTCTATCGAGGGGCATTGTCACTTTATATGTGAGTTGCGTCCGCCTATAGTGAGATATAACTGTGAGAGCTACCTTTGCATCAGGTATTTTTACTTCTTTTTTTTTCACACAGTGTGCTTTGTCTAAATTTCTCACATTTTGTAACACTGAAGCAGTAAAGGGGTGAATTCGGCTGGTTCGTATTCCATTGATTGTGGAGCAGCGCACGAGCAAAACACAAATAGAAAAAAGGGTCTACGTGTTTTCCTGGTGCACTTCTTCATGACCAAGTAAAACAGAAGCATGTTTACTAAGTGGAAACAAAGTAAAGCAAGCCAGTGGCTAGTTTGAAACTGCTAGCTCTTTTTTTCCTTTTCAGAAGTTACAGTTGGGCCTTCAAGTTTAAATGTGCATGGACAAGAGCACAGCTTAAGCATGAACCTGCATTCACACCTGCAAGACAAGTACCTAAGAAAATGTCAGGAAGTATATGAATTAAAGAGGTAGCTAGATATAATGGCTCAAGCAATGGCATCACTCTAAGAGCAAAACGCCACGCTAAAGGAAGGGCTACCGCCTGCCCTATGGGGATACCACATTATTGCTGGTTGTTCGGAGAAAGTCAACTATTACACAGGGCTGCCCAATGAGGGAGCATTTCTATGGGTAGTAGGCCTCTTCAAGAATGCAGCCCAGGGGCTACGGAAAGAACATATTATCCCAGAAAACCATGTGTTGCTTGTGCTGATGAGATTACGCCTGGATTTACACCTCTGCTTTTTCGCAGATCTGTTTGGCATTGGGAAAAATGCTATTTCCAAACTGTTTGAAGTTGGAATAACATTACTGGTGACTGAGCTCAAGGGCCTCATTGTGTGGCCGAACGAAGAGTCCTTCCATACATGGAAGCCAGCGTTGTTCAGAGAGAAATCTTTCAGACGTGTCAGGGTAATTATAAATGGCACGGAAATTCGCCTTGAAAAGGCAAGTACCACAACTGCCCAAAGTGCCACATGGTCTCCATACAAAAACTCGAACACTTTGAAGTTTCTTGTTGGAATAACTCCAAATGGATTGATTTCCTATGTGTCTGACTGCTGGGGTGGAAAGATAAGTGATAAACAGCTCACTCTCTGGTCCGATTTCACAACAAGGTTAGACTATGGGGATGACGTGATGGCAGACCGCGGCTTCAACGTTGGCCAAAAGCTGGCAGCTCTTGGTGTAGGACTAGTGCCAACCTACACCAAAGGAAAGCGGCAGCTGTCAGAAAGAGAAGTTACAAACTCACGCGAAATATCTCGCCGCCACATAAGAGTTGAACAGGTCATCGGCCGAATAAAAAGGTTTCGAATTTTAAGAAATGTTGTACCTTATTTTATGAAGGACTATCTTGATAACATCATTATCCTCACTGCTGATCTAACAAATTTATTACCAAGGTTTAACTAACACTAGGTGGCGAGTTACTAGATGGAAACATTTCTTAGTGCCATGTCCCCACTGTCCAACCGAGCTGCTGTTCATTTTTCCTTGCTCATTTCAGCTACTAGAAAAAATCTGTAAATATCCGTAAATAAATGAACTGATGAATTTACAAGTGTGCACGTAATGGAAAGAATAAAGTGGTTTGAATACGCAACAATGCATTTCTGCAGTACATGCTACGATGACTGGTGAGCAAATATATACCATTCTTTATACGTGAACCTAAGATCAGCATAACTGCAGGCATCAAGATATGTGAGAATTGCCAATCTAAGTTCAGCAACCACGTATATCAAGTCATTAAAGCAAAACAAATTACAAATGGTTCTTATAAGAACACATGCAAAAACAAATATTGTACTGTATCAGAAGCTTGCATCACATTGTTTCAGCATGAGAAACATTGCATGATGTTACATATGCATGACAAAAACTAAATTATGATTTATAAGTTATATTGCACTGACATAGTTTCATACTGCTTGCAAATAAGAAATTTGGGTGTGTTCATACATATAAAATATATGTCAAAGTGCAAAAGTTAGTAGTACATACTATGATATTGTACAATTCAAACACAACTTCAGCAATGTTTATTTCGAGCCCATTGAAAAAAAAAAAGGTGGGGTGGGTGCTTCCCCAACCCCCTGCTGCGATGCAAGGAGACACCCCTTCCCCTCCCACCACTGGGTAAAACACTGCCAACCCCAAGCATGGTTCACATCATGCTACTCCTCGTCGAAGACTGCTAGAAAATTTATTTCTTCTTCATCTTTCAGCTTCATCAACTAAATAATCGCTGTGGCGTTTACATCAGGCAAGGCATAAAAAAGTGCAATATAACTGCCCGTATATTCTTGTCCTGCCTATCTGTGGCAGATTATAATGCAGTTTTTTTTCGAGCCTCACACGACCTGAACACAAACTACAAGTGACAGGCACTATTAAGCTGATGAAAATAAAACAGCAAAGAATTAAGTGTGTATGTTCCTTTAAACTTGTGAAGCACATGTATGTTCAAAATCTTCTTAAGGATCGGCTTGCTTTCTTGTGAACAGCTGTGGAAGTAGCGTGCTTCTGAAAAAGCGCTCCAAAGCTGGCATGTGTTGATCAAGAAAGTCCTCATCTCTTTGGATGCGCACAACAACAAAGCCTTTTTTAGTCCAACAGACAGTCACAGTATATGTAACATTGGCAAATGCCATCTCTGCTCGGACTTCTTACATGTAATCATGGCTTTCTTTAAGCTGCAGATTTTCATTCAGATAAAATCTCTTGTCACTGGCTTCATTAGGAAGAGAGTCTCTGTATTTGTATGGGCATTTTATCTCAAGAACTCCTACTCCACAACAAGTGCAGCTAAGCCATCAGGGCTGGCTGCAAGGTACTGACATTTTTTGCTATGTACAAGCCAGTGGCAGAGCACTGAATCTCAGTATGGTGCTGTTGTTGATAAGCTACATATTGTTCCCGTGCCTGATCTTCATGATCATTTCCATACCTCATAGCAACAGGTATCCTTCCACCTGACTCATATGCCACGAGCGGCGACGTTGCTATGCCCCTTGCAAGACGTGCTGCGGAGGTAGCACGCTTGCACTTGACAACTTTTGTGAAGACCGAACCAGCAATCCGCCCACACCTCTGTTTGTACCATTCGAGACAGTCACGCTGCAGCCGTGTTGCAGCTTCCACCTCGGCAATTTGCTCAGGCGTCATAAATGTTCTCACAATATTATTGATTCTATCTACCCTCTCCTGGTTACTTCGACTCTCCCATGAGCTGTCGTAGAGCTCAAAGAAACTTCGTGGCATGCTCTCAGCTTGATAGCTTTCACACCTTGCTTGCTGTTTCTCAGCATATTTAGAGTATGCTGTAAATATGGCTGCATGTGGCAGAACAGCTTGCAACGAGTCAAGCATATCGGGGTACTTGGCCTGCGGGGCTGGTGGTTCCATTCGCTAGCGCTTCATGCCTTGTGATGCCTTCCCATACTTGTGCTTAACAACAAAAAGATCACGGATGCGACAGCGCTCCACCTTCAATAGAAAATTACAGAAAAGAAAAAACTCATCACAAACATGGGATAGTTGCAAAGCACACTTCATAACTTGGGCCCTTGCAGCCTATAGCATTGTATAAACAAACAAATATAGGATGTAGTTAAATAATTATTTGGCACATCTTCAGCCAAACTGCCGCAGAAAGGCATTTCCCATATACATCACATTAACCCTGTCCTGCGACAGCTGTAGCCACTTTAGCCGCGAACTTGCTCATGCTGATTTGTTCTAGAATTCAGTTAGTTTATCATTCACTGAACTTATTGCACTATCTGGTGATTTACATAAAACTCATTGACTTCAGGTTGTTTTGTATCCAGAGAATGAGGGGCTTTGAGAAGGCAAGCCGTAACTGATTCTTTACTGTCTTCGTTAACATTTTTTCGTGTTTCCTCAAAAAAGGTGCTCAACTCAACCTCTGTTGAGCTCATACATATGCAGCTCATGTCAATGGCAAGTAACAACTAGTAAGGTATGTTGTCAGAGAGTTTAAGCTAAAACTAAGGTAATGAAGATCAAGTAGTTAGAGGGAATCAAAAATTGTTACGTACACTTTCCCGGAACTTGTTGTTCCACTCACAAAGCTGTGAAGTAGTGGACCGAGTGAGTCCAGATGAGACCAGCATTTCCACTTTGAACAGTAATGCAGCCACATGCGTGCAAACTTCTCCTAACCTAAAAGATAAATGTTTATTACTGTTAAATGTCAAGCATTACAAAAGCACGCACACTGAAACTTGTAGATTACCAATCGAGCTATTGCAGCAACTAAATTGCCAGAACTTCTAGAAAAAGTTCTGCATGCACAGAGATGGTAGAGGTTATAAAACATTTTAATTGTAGCAAACTAGTATCATAGTACGAGTGTAAAGGCTAGACTTGTAAGCGTAAAGACAAGATAGGCAGCGTCTGAAGTGTTCAGGTGACATATGAGTTGTAGGGCACGTCGCATAGCACGGAACCAGAGCATTTTGGCCACCTAAGGCCCCTTAAGAGTCCTGAAACTGCACGACACACGAGTGCGCTTTCAACTTTGGTCCCATCGATAAGTGGCCGCCGCTGCAACCGCGGCCGGGATCGAACCAGCGCAGTCGAAAACCGTACAAGAGGATGAAAACATGCGAGATCTTATGATCTGCGTATCGCATGCCGAGTTCACACGTGAACGATATATTCTGCATATTTTATATAATTATATATCATGCACTTCCAATCTGCCGCATGCATTCATATTCCTGCCTATCAAAGTAACCCTTTAAAACGCTATTGCTTGACGTCACACCGAACACAACTTACCCGACCATGCATGTGCAGTGGGCTGCCTGTACGGTTCCGTCCTCGTGCAAAAGCGTCCGGCTTCATATAGTTCGCCGGTGGTCCTCTGCGACGGCGCCACTTTAGCTTTTAAAAAGCGGCACTTTGAGCCAGCGTCGGCAATGAAAACTTGGCGCACATGCCCTTCCGCTGCAAGAACGTAGGCCTTCAACGACCGACAGGACTTCAAGCTATCCGTGGTGTAGCTAGGGCCGGGCGTCTGAACAAGGTACACGTATATGTCACCAAAACGAACAGTTGGCCACAATTTGGGGTAATTTTTCTAGCCTTTCAAAACGAAAGGGTAGCGGTATTGGTGCCCGTCAACAACTAACTTTCAAACATACCGCCGGCGAGCGAATTCAGGCAATAACACCGCGTACTCGGACAGCTCCATCGCTCTATCGGTTAGAACACACCGGAACGCATTGGAGGCTAGTCGAAACAAGTGATGGGCCTTGGTCGAGAGCACGGTGTAATAAATAACCGAGACACAAGCGCGCAACGCCGCATTCAGTACGGCCGCGGCCGAGGAAAACGAACGATTTTGCCCATCGCCGCTGCATCGGAGAGCGCTGCAGTCGCCGCATGTGCGTCGCCGCAGTCGCCGCATAAAGTCGCCGCATGGAGTCGCCGCATGGAGTCGCCGCAGTCGCAGGACATAAGAAAGTTAACCCTGGAGAAGCGTTTTGAAGTGGTTGAGGTAAACAGGGAGGCACATAAAGCAGGTTTTGGTAGGGCTTTTCAGCGAGATGGCATTCATTTTAACAGAAGCGTGGGAGCAGAGATCGGAAGGCGCCTGGCAGGCAGCGCTGTAGCTTTTTTAGGGGGTCCGCGAGGACTCCGTGCACAGAGGTAGTTAGAAGCGAAGCAGAAGAAAGTGTAATAATGGAGGCTGAGCCCCCAAAAATCGCAAAGACTAGGTCGAGAAAGAAAAGTACAAAAAAGAAATTTAACACTAGGATCTGCTATATAAACATGCAAGGAGGTAGAAAAAGAGGGAAATGGCTAGAGATAGAACAGCAGTTGAAGGATGACAAAATAGGTGTGTACGCTCTTTGCGAGACTCATCTCAGGGATCTAGAGGATCCGCCGTTTATAGAAGGCTACGTCTGGGAAGGATGCAACAGAACGAGAACGGAAAAAAAGGGTCGAGGGGTAGGTATGTTGATACACCAGGGAACAAATTGGCAAATAATTAAATCATCTTGTAAAGAACATATCTGGGTTTCAGGAACAATTGTCGGCATAAGGACATGGCTAGGGGTAGTTTATTTAGGAACAGGACATCAATGCAGGCAACAAAACAGGGATCTTGTTGAATGTCTCAGTGACGATATAAGCCAGTGTGGAAACGGGGCCAATATTATTCTACTGGGGGACATGAACGGCCACATCGACGATCTGGATGGATACACGGATTGTAACGGCAAGCTAATGCTAGATTTCTGCGAGCGACACGATCTAGTTATAGTAAATAGAGAAACAAAATGGGAAGGCCAAATCACGTGGGAATTCCGCAACAGTCAGACGACCATTGACTATTGTATAATGTCGCAGGAAATTTATAGCAAGGTCACAAAAATGGAAATAGACGAAGAAGGGGAGTGTAATCTGGGAAGTGATCATAAACGTATTTGTCTGCAGATGGGGCCCTTGATGAAAAGAGAAATGGAACTTAGACAAAACGTAAAGGCAAACTTAAACGACGATCAAATACCGCAGATAGCAGCAGACATAGAGGAAGCAATAGACAAAAGCCCCATGGAAGACTGGGGTTATGAACAGGTAGAACTACTCATAAGGAGGAAAATTCAGGAGGTTAAAGTAGTAAACCGCTGGAATGGAAAGAGGAAGCCACGGAGCTGGTGGAATAACGAAATCAGGGAAGCTATTGAACAACGACGGGCTGCTTCAAGGAAACACCGAATGGCAAAGAAAGCACAGGTATCTCAGGAGGAAATCGACCAAAAATGGGAATCATATCGACAAAAGAAGCTTCAAGTGCAGGACCTCGTCCAAAGTAAATTAAGACAGTCCACCGATCACTGGATGGCTGATATACACGATGCCTCTAGAGGCGGAGCAAGAAAATTCTAGAACCATATAAGCTGGCTAGGGAAGAAGAATCAAAGAAAGCAGGATCGGATTCAAGATAACGAGGGAAATTGTTTAAAGGGAGATAACGCAGTGAACTACATTACATCAGTTATAGCCGAGTCATTTAAGAGCGACGATAGGGTAATCTCCGCAAATCAGGAAGCAACACAGCGTAGCAGAATACAAAGCAGCTTAGAACTGACCCATCTAAACTGGAAAAAGGCACAAAAAATATTCCTAAAAACACATCTACAGGAATAGATGGAATTCCGATCAAGCTGATTAATGAACTCGGTCCAAAAAGTAAGGAAACGTTGTTAAAAGCTCTGGAAAAAGTCATAACGAATAAGCAAATTCCGGACAGCTGGCGGCAGAGTAAAATGAATTTGATTTATAAAGGGAAAGGAGACAGGATGCACATAAAATCCTAAAGGCAGATTACCATAACATCTGTTATGTACAGGTCAGCCACGCAGGCGGTGAAATTAAAGGTGCAAGCATGGGTTGAAAGTAATAGGATACTCGGAAAACGTCAGAACGGCTTTAGAAATGGTAGGCGCTTAGATGATAGCCAGTTCGTGCTTACCCAATGCATTGAAATATCTAGAGTGGAAAATAAACCTTTGTATTTGGCCTTCCTGGACATAAACGGGGCGTACGACAACGTAAGCAGGGAACACCTGTGGAACATATTAAAAGAAGGTATCGGTTATGAGATAATAGAGTTCCTACAGGAAATATACCGGGATAATAAAGTAGAAATTACGTGGGAAGGGATAAGAAGTACGGAGGATGTCAAAGTATGCACAGGATTAAGACAAGGCTGTCCTCTATCACCGGTGCTGTTCATGCTTTATATGATAAACCTGGAACGGAGGATGCAAGACAGTAACCTAGGTTTTCACCTGTCATATAGATTAGGTGGAAAGGCGGTAGAGCAGCGCCTCCCAGGTTTGATGTATGCAGACGATATTGTGCTGCTAGCTGAGAATCTGGAAGAATTGCAAACTACTTAAGTATTCCGGAGACGAAGGGGACGCTCTAGGCTTCACTTTCAGCGCAGTTAAGTCGGGTCTGATGATTTTCAATGGCTCAACTGATCAGGGTCTTAAAATACAAGGCCTTGAATTACCTAGAGTAGCAGAATATAAATATCTGGGGGTATGGGTAAACGAAGGATTGGCATACATTGGAAAGCATGAGCAATCACTTAAGGCCAAAGGGCCAAGGAATGCCGGGATAATGAAACATAAGGCATTGTGGGGATACAATAGGTATGAGGTTTTGAGGGGTATTTGGAAAAGAATTATGGTGCCCGGACTTACTTTCGGAAATGCGGTCTTGTGCCTAAAATCAGAGGTACAGTCGACATTAGAAACAAATCAGAGATCCGTTGGACGATTAGCGCTAGGTGCCCAAGGCAAAACTACAAATGAGGCGGTACAGGGAGATATGGGCTGGGCATCTTTCCAAGTACGGGAAGCTCAGAGTAAAATATTATATGAGGAACGCCTGAGGAAATTGGACAGTAACAGATGGGGAGCTAAAGTATTTAAATACCTGTACCTAAAAAGCGTTGACTCACAATGGAGGAAAAGAACTAGTAAACTAACTAGTAAGTATGCTAGTAATAAGGACGGAGAAATAAAGAGCATTAAGCAACAGGTGAAAAACACAGAAGGTAAAAATTGGATAAATTCGATGGAAAAGAAACAGAGTGTGGAATTATACCGAAAGTGGAAAAGGCAGATCAGGAAGGAAGATTTCTTTGATAACTCAAGAGGCAGTGCCCTACTTTTTGAACCTAGATCAGGGTGCCTTAGAACACGCAGCTGCAAAAAGAAATTCAACAATGGAGATGACGCATGTGCTGTATGTGGAAACTCCAGTGAAACAATTGACCATATTATACTCGAATGTAATGGTATCCATCCGGAAGTTGGTGCAGGCGCAATCACTGTTCCTGAAGCTCTGGGGTTTAGAGATAACAGTGGCCGGGTGAATAAACCGGCGGTGGAAACTAGCAAAAAACGACAGGAAGATTGATGGCTTGAAAGCAGAGAAGTGACATAATGTTAGTAATGTAGGAACAAAATTTAATAAATAGAATGATGGTTTAGGTAACCATTCTAAATCAATAATTAAGATATAGGGAGAAAAATGAGCACGGTAGCTACTGCTACCACCCCGTTTCAAAGGGGACGCTCCTATTTCCATCCATTCCATTCCATCCATCGTGCGTTCCGTGACGTCACGTTGTTTACTCGAAGGGGAGGTCTATTGCCAGCATGAATGCGCCATTGAAAGGCGTCTGCCTCTTTTCGTATTAATAAAGACTGCGAGAGTGGCCTCTGGGGATAAGACGTTTTGTTGGAAAACAAGCCTTGCAGAGAATTTGACTTACCGATTTCCGCAAATGGTCTGTTGTCTAGAGAGGATGAATTTGGACTACCCCCTCGCCGCATGTAAAAGCTACAATTGACATTATTGCAGTAGCGCAACTGTCTTGCGATCACCAAGAAGAGCGTGTTTGGCAGGACGGGTTACCGACAAAATGCGCACAAATTCCTTTTCCAAGCAGTGGTTCAGTGCATGGTTGGTTTCGCCTAGCCTCCAAACATTTTGTGGAGGGGGCTCGCGGTGGTGATGGAAACGCTGAACACACTTTTAAAAAATTCATTGCCTGTCGAAACAACTTCTTTCGGCTGCAGATCCGGTTTCAAACACTCCATAGAGGAAAAATTTCGACAACTGTCTCACTTGATGCAGACTCTACAATTCATGATCTAGAGGAAAGCAGAGTGTCAGTGGAGTGAAAGGAATGAATAAATACCTGGAGGCACTACTCGATCGAGGACGTGGTGCGAAAAGCCCGAGACACCACAGGTTCTTCGCACAAGGAGACGCATCCACTCAAAGTGGAAACAGGAACAGTTCATTAGGGAGGGACCGCGGAGTGAAAGTTTTTTTATGTGACAAGACATGACACACACTCTGCGTGCTTGCACATGTTTGGCGCGCATACACTGTATTTTATGCGGAAGCTATTCGTGCGCACGAAGATCCTGAACATGGTCACCGCTTCACGCTTTGCACCCCAGCATTGTATGCGAACAGTGAACGCTCGCCTGCAATGCTGAGCTGCTAACCTTCATGCCCAATCACTGAGGGGCTTTACTGCTTTACTCTGTTATGTGCTTTTCTGAATATACTTTTGGCCCTGTACTTTTTCCCTCACGCATTCATATTTCGCTAGGCGCTTCAGTCTCGGATAAAAGTGACACGGCTAGCAAAACCCGAACAGAATGCGCAGAATCTTCCGGTAAATTTGCATGCCTCAGGCGTGCTTTTCGACTGGTGACAAAGGTGCAAATTTATCAAAATGAAGACATGCCTTGACAGAATGCAGGTTGCTTGGACGAGGTTCTTCATCCGTGCGCGCGGTTTGTAGCCAGTGGTATTTCTCGCAAAATCTAGACATTATGTGTTTGACAGGGAGTGCTACGGATGTCGCCAAGTGTGCTGCACGGTGTGCTGGCAAAAGCTCGCACGTGACATCACGATACGCCAGCTGGCATACAACGTGTATGATCCACCGTTTAGATGTTATGTGCGTCATGCGACTCTCAATTATTGGTCGAGAAAGGAATACGACAGTAGACCACAAGAAACAGTTTCGGCCAGCGGTATCGAGCGGTTGTCTCTTTTACATCTTCGTTGGTGCGTGCTCCGTTCCCTAGAGCTTTCAGTGGCACATGTGCGCCTGTAGCTGTCCTCTCGGAAAGCACTGTTTTGAATGTAACTTCGCAGCCACTACAAGGAACACAATTGCAAAAGGACGACGTCGCACACGGAGTACAGATTAAAAAAAACAACGAAGAAATTGAGCGCTGCTGAACCGAATGTCGAGCGTTAGCTGAAATGAGAATAGACACTGTGTTGGTTCAGTGCTTTTCATGCTTATAAACATTACAAATATGTGCTCATAATCAAAAACCAAACGTCATCGCTGATAATCACCGTAATGAAACGATAATGAAGCCTAACAGCCGTTGTACGTCTGTCTAATTGTATTTCGTCCCTTACGAAGCTTGTATGAACGTCTTCGCAAAGGTGAAACAGTTGACCGCACTACGCTGCGTGGAAAGAGAGAAGTTTCGACTGCAGACAGCGTAACATAAACAAAGGGACGCCAAAAGGGTAGCTGGGAGCATTTCACTATGACAATAGAAAAGTGCTTGCCTACATGTAAACCGAATTACCGGATTCCTTCGGCGCACACGCAGTGGCATTAGTGGCGTCAAGTAGGGTTAATGCGCGTGCGCAGCCGCCACTCTCTACTTCTCTGTGCGTCTACGCTATGCTCAAAATAGTAAGCCTCGAAGCCGTGGATTCATGTTTCAAGGCCAGGGGTCTGCTTTATTATTATTATTATTTTGCAATGCCCCGTAAACGCTTTCACGGACATATAGTGCATGTGGTGGGTTGACGGAATGAAGCGTGTGTCTGTATCGGGTGGTTGTGCAAAACAGAATACTGATATCCACCGCGGCACAAGCCCATCGCCTCTGTTTTTAGACTGCCGCAATGAAAAACATCTAACAGGGTATGTTGCTGGCCGAGTTGGTTATACATTGTCAGAGAAAG